>JABUQX010010240.1:30000-40000 GCA_015478945.1 Trachelipus rathkii | reverse complement strand
CAGTAAAGTAACTAACATAACACACAAAACGTAACCTATTCTTACTTTATCAAGCATATCTCTAACATAACAATGTTAATTTTACATTACATGGTAATATTTAACAAAAATTATCACAACATTGGTTAACTATCATACTAATCAACGAATATACTCTAACATAATAAGGTTTCCACATCAATAAAGCTAACATGATGTAACATGAACTAAAAAAATAATGTACAAAGACAAACCTAGCACAACTTACACACGAATAAACTGTTAACATGTAACAAAGTTCACACTTGACACCTCTAAAGTAATAACACTGCATTGCAAAACGTAACACTATTCTTACTTTTAAAGCATATCTTAACATATTATCGTTAACCTTTACACTGACACAGTAACATCACATTAATAAAGCTATTACTTAGCATCATCTGAAAACTATGAATATAACCACAACGACAAACTTAGGGCACATCTTAACAGGAATAAACAGTTCAACGTTAACAAAGTTCACACTGTAACAACAGTAAAGTAACTAACATAACAACACAAAAACGTAAACTATTCACACTTGGTCAAGCATGTCTCTAACATAACAATGTTAATTTTACATTAAGACTGTAATATTTAACAAAAATTTACCATAACCGTGTGTAATTATCATACAGACCAATGAGTATACTCTAACATAATAAGGTTTTCACATTAATAAAGCTAACATAGCATCAACTGAACTAAGAAAATAATGTACAACAACAAACCTAACACATCTTAAGCAGGAATAAACTGTTAACATTAACAAAGTCCCACACTTAACAACAGTAAAGTAACTAACATAACAACCAAAAAAACGTATCCTATTCACACTTTATCAAGTATGTCTGTAACATAACAATGTTAATTTTACATTAACATGGTAATATTTAACAAAAAATTTAGCATAACCTACCTAACCAGCAGATACCTATTGGGTAAAGAAAACAACTAGCATAATACCTAAATTGTAAAGACAAACAAAGTAAAGTTTTTATTCTCTGTAAAGCTAAACTATGAACATAACATACTTAACACACACACAACGGCTGCACGAATAAACAGCCAGCCCCAACATCTTAAACAACAAAGCGAAAGGGACAGTAAAACAAGTTTTTCAGGTGTATAACATATATTTTCATTGAAAAAGAGAGCGTTATATAAATACATTCAAACATATAAGTTTTTTTTAAATATATATTAATCCCATCTAATCATGGGGACATTAGGATTCTGTTGTATAAATTGAGCAAGTTCTATATGTTTCTCAAGAGATTCAACACCATCCGATAGGATGTAAAGCATAAATACAACCTGAGACACTAAAACCATTTTTCTGCATATTTCGGTTCAACAGCACTCACTCGCTCAGCCAGAGAGAAGTAAACGTATCCTGGCTGATAGTTATTAAGGCATTTCTGTATACTGCATTATATGGGAAACCACATGTTTCGGTGTAAATATCGTAGATTACACCATGAGCTATATGAATTAAGTCCTCAAGTATGTCAACATCGTTAAGGTGTGATGTTAATTCGTTTTTTATTTTAACCAATGCTGTAATATTTTCAGGTGTTCGAACAGTGAAACCTATACAGGTGCGATAGAAGGTCACACAATCGACGGGTCTCCAATAGAGGCGTACATCAATACTTTTAACATTATCAGATGCAGTGAAAGCAACATCTATTCTATTATAGCCTCTCAAGCTGTCACTTCTGATTTCATTAGGAGACGATGTCTCAGATGACACATACTCAGTCTTTACCCAAGCTTCAATGCAGTCGATAATCTTGAGGAATTCTTCAACCGATATGTTTAAAGGTCTATTATTTGCACCTCCAATTGGAATACAGGTAATATATTGCTTGCCATTCGTTTTACGAAAAAATGTAATTGACACATCGCGGGGTATCACGAAGCTCCTCGTGAAGATATCAACAACAGGTGTAGAGATGCGAGGAGATGTCATCGTGCCAGTACAGCGAAAAAATGTCCTACTGATGGAAATCGTATGCGTAAACAACCCTTATAGGTAATGAGATTCTTTCTTTCAACCAATCAGAAGAAAGTAAACAAGAATACAACGCACGAACGAACCATATCAGGTCAAAAGGGGTATATATTCTCGTTAGACAACAACAACAACAACAACAACAACAACAACAACAACAACAACATTAGTACAAAAATAAGTTCTTTATATACCAGCCAAAATATATAGCTAAACGTAACATTGTTTTCACATTAATAAAGCTAACATAGCATTACCAGAACTAAGAATATAATGTACAATAACAAAATCTAACATAACTTACGCTAGAATAAACAACTAACATTAACAAAGTTCCATACTTAACAGCAGTAAACTACCTAACACATCGTACAAAACGTAACCTATTCACACTTTTTTCAAACATATCTCTAACATATCAATGTTAATTTTACATTAACATCGTAATATTTAAACAAAAGTTTTTTTTTTGTTTTAGTTTAGTTTTACTCATATGCCTGTCTAATCATCATACTGACAAAGAATATAATGCTAACATAACAAATGTTTTACATCAACTTCGTAATATTTAACACAAAATTCATCATAACCTCGTCTAAATATCATAATCCCCAGCGAATAATTGCAAACATAACAAAGTTTTAACCAAACATAACAAAAAATAAAAAAAATTTTATCCTGACATAACATAAAAATAAGTTCTTTGAATAAAATATCACAGTAAACCGTAATAGTTTACTGATTTTAAAGCAATAAACCAGTAAATCAGTAAATAAAACTACCCATCCATGCAGTCCCCTACCCTCCTAACCGCCCGTGATCTATTGAGCTATTGATTCAAGTCATATTTCGAGTATCATTTTGGATAAACATAACATAAAAATAAGTTCTTTATATACTAACCGACGAATATTTGCTTAACCAACAAAGTTTTAGCATCAATAAAAGCTAACATATCATAACAGCCAACTAAAGAATATAATGTTACAAGGCAAACCTAAACATACCTCACGTATGAATAATCAGCTAACATCCTGAAAATTCCCTACTTATCAAAGGTAAAGTAGCTAACAGATCATACAATACACGATATGTTCCCACTTTTCGCTCATATCAGCAACAGGTAAAGCCGTATTATCTAACAAAATCCCTTAACAATGTGATCAATCTATCAAAGATACCAACATCTTGAACTATGAATTGACACTATCTTCATCAAAGTGTCACTCGTTTCGAGTATAACATCATTTGACCTATGAATAATCGTAGACATTAGCAAAATTCTGGGGGCAAACCTAACATTACTCAACAAAAACTTAACCTAGACTCACGTTCTAACACATCATCGTCAGTTAACACAGTAATATCTTTACAAAAACTCATCATTTCTCTAACAAATCAGTGTTTTATTTTCACAGTCATAGTAATATTTAACATAACGTACCTAACTTACGAATAAACAGTTTTCATTAACCAAGAGTATCTAAAGCAACACATTACCTTCCAAGAGAAAACCCAGGTGGGATGCGCCCCTTGAAAGGGTGTGAATCCTGCGAGGGGGATCACCCCGAAGGGGTGTAAGCGGACTTTACCCCTCCGAAGGAGGGGTAAGGCCTCAGCCCTTCGGGCTGAGGCCCATAGTCCGCTTACACCCCTTCGGGGTGATCCCCCCTCGCAGGATTCACACCCTTTCAAGGGGCGCATCCCACCTGGGTTTTCTCTTGGAAGGTAATGTGTTGCTTTAGATACTCTTGGTTAATGAAAACTGTTTATTCGTAAGTTAGGTACGTTATGTTAAATATTACTATGACCATGTGAAAATAACACTGATTTGTTAGAGAAATGATGAGTTTTTGTAAGATATTACTGTGTTAACTGACGATGATGTGTTAGAAACGTGAGTCTAGGTTAAGTTTTAAGTTTTTGTTGAGTAATGTTAGGTTTGCCCCAGAATTTTGCTAATGTCTACGATTATTCATAGGTCAAATGATGTTATACTCGAAACGAGTGACACTTTGATGAAGATAGTGTCAATTCATAGTTCAAGATGCTGGTATCTTTGATAGATTGGTCACTTTGTTAAGGGATTTTGTTAGATAATACGGCTTTACCTGTTGCTGATATGAGCGAAAAGTGGGAACATATCGTGTATTGTATGATCTGTTAGCTACTTTACCTTTGATAAGTAGGGAATTTTCAGGATGTTAGCTGATTATTCATACGTGAGGTATGTTAGGTTTGCCTTTGTACATTATATTCTTAGTTGCGGTTATGATATGTTAGCTTTATTGATGCTAAAACTTTGTTGGTTAAGCATATATTCGTCGGTCAGTATATAAAGAACTTATTTTTATGTTATGTTTATCCAAAATGATACTCGAAATATGACTTGAATCAATAGCTCAATAGATCACGGGCGGTTAGGAGGGTAGGGGACTGCATGGATGGGTAGTTTTATTTACTGATTTACTGGTTTACTGCTTTAAAATCAGTAAACTATTACGGTTTACTGTGATATTTTATTCAAAGAACTTATTTTTATGTTATGTCAGGATAAAATTTTGTTATTTTTTGTTATGTTTGGTTAAAACTTTGTTATGTTTGCAATTATTCGCTGGGATTATTATTTAGACGAGGTTATGATGAATTTTGTGTTAAATATTACGAAGTTGATGTAAAACATTTGTTACGTTAGCATTATATTCTTTGTCAGTATGATGATTAGACAGGTATATGCTAAACTTTTGTTAAATATTACGATGTTAATGTAAAATTAACATTGATATGTTAGAGATATGTTTGAAAAAAGTGTGAATAGGTTACGTTTTGTACGATGTGTTAGTAGTTTAGGCTGCTGTTAAGTATTGTAACTGTAGAATCTTAGGTAGTTTTTGATTACATATGTATGTTGAATTTTGTTATTGTACATTATATTCTTAGTTCTGGTAATGCTATGTTAGCTTTATTAATGTGAAAACAATGTTACGTTAGCATATATTCGTTGGCTGGTATATAAAGAACTTATTTTTGTACTATGTTATTGTTGTTGTTGTTGTTGTTGTTGTTGTTGTTGTTGTCTAACGAGAATATATACCCCTTTTGACCTGATATGGTTCGTTCGTGCGTTGTATTCTTGTTTACTTTCTTCTGATTGGTTGAAAGAAAGAATCTCATTACCTATAAGGGTTGTTTACGCATACGATTTCCATCAGTAGGACATTTTTTCGCTGTACTCACGCATGACATTTCCTTCGAATCTCTACACCTGTTGTGATATCTTCACCCGAGGAGCTTCGTGATACCCGCGAATGTGTCTATTACATTTTTTTCGCTTTTAAACGAAAATGGCAAGCAATATATTACCTGTATTCCAATTGGAGGTGCAAATAATAGACCTTTAAACATATCGGTTGAAGAATTCCTCAAGATTATCGACTGCATTGAAGCTTGGGTAAAGACTGAGTATGTGTCATCTGAGACATCGTCTCCTAATGAAATCAGAAGTGACAGCTTGAGAGGCTATAATAGAATAGATGTTGCTTTCACTGCATCTGATAATGTTAAAAGTATTGATGTACGCCTCTATTGGAGACCCGTCGATTGTGTGACCTTCTATCGCAACCTGTATAGGTTTCACTGCTCGAACACCTGAAAAATATTACAGCATTGGTTAAAATAAAAAACGAATTAACATCGCACTTTAACGATGTTGACATACTTGAAGGACTTAATTCATATAGCTCATGGTGTAATCTACGATATTACACCGAAACATGTGGTTTTCCGTATAATGCAGTATACAGGAATGCCTTAATAACCTATCAGTCAGGAACGTTACTTTCTCTGGCGTGAAGCGAGTGAGTGCTGTTGAACGGAAATATGCAGAAAAAATGGTTTTAGTGCTCAGCGTTGTATTTTATTGCTTACATCCTATCGCATGGTGTTGAATCTCTGGAGAAACATATAGAACTTGTGCTCAAATTTTTCACAGAATCCTATGTCCCCATGATTAGATGGATAATATATTTAAAAATAAACTTATATGTTTTATGTATTTATATAACGCTCTTTTCAATGAAAATTATAATGTTATACACCTTGAAAACTTGTTTTACTGTCCCCCTTATGTACGCTTTGTTGTTTAAGATGTTGGGGCTGGCTGTTTATTCGTGCAGTCGTTGTGTGTGTTAAGTATGTTATGTTCATAGTTTAGCTTTACAGAGAATAAAAACTTTACTTTGTTTGTCTTTACCATTTAGGTATTATGGTTTAGCTTTACAGAGAATAAACTTTACTTTGTTTGTCTTTACCCCATAGGTATTATGCTGCGTTAGGTTAGGTTATGCTAAATTTTTTGTTAAATATTACTGTGTCATTGTAAGATTAACATTGTTATGTTAGAGACATGCTTGACCAAGTGTGAATAAGTTACGTTTTTGGGTGTTATGTTAGTTACTTTACTGTTGTTAAGTGTGGAACTTTGTTAATGTTAACAGTTTATTCCTGCTTAAGGTGTGTTAGCTTTGTTTGTTGTACATTATTTTCTTAGTTCAGGGTTGATGCTATGTTAGAAAACTTTAATTAATGTGAAAACCTTATTATGTAGAGTATACTCATTGGTCTGTATGATAAATTACACACGCGTTATGGTAAATTTTTGTCCAAATATTACAATCTTAATGTTAAAATTAACATTCGTTATGTTAGAGGGACATGCTGACCAAGTGTGAATAAGCTTACTTTTTTGGATGTTTATGTTAGTTTACTTTACTGTGTTAAGTTGTGGAACTTTGTTAACGCCTTGACTGTTTATTCCTGTTTAAGATGTGCTTAAGTTGTCGTTGTGTGGGTTATTTTCTTAGTTCAGTTGATGCTAAGTAAGCTTTATTTATGTGAAAACTTACAGTGTCAGGGTAAGGTTAACGATAATATGTTAGAGATATGCTTGAAAAAAGTAAGATTGGTTACGTTTTGCATGCAGTGTTAGTTACTTTACGGGTGTTAAGTGTGGAACTTTGTTAATGTTAAACAGTTTATTCGTGTGTAAGTTGTGCTAGGTTTGTGTCGTTGTACATTATTTTTTTTAGTTCATGTTACATCATGTTAGCTTTATTGATGTGGGAAAAACCTTATTATGTTAGAATATATTTCGTTGATTAGTATGATAGATTAACCAATGTTGTGATAAAATATTTGTTAAATATTACCTGTTAATGTAAAATTTAACATTGTTATGTTAGAGATATGCTTGATAAAGTAAGAATAGGTTACGTTTGTGTGTTATTTAGTTAGTTACTGTTGTTAAGTGTAGAACGTTTTGTTAACGTTTACAGTTTATTCCTGTTTAAGAGGTTGTCAGGTTTTGTCATTGCTGTATTATATTCTTAGATTAGATGGATGCTAGTATCTTTATTAATGTGAAAACTTTGTTACGTTGACATATATTGATTGATTCTTTGTATAAAGAACTTGATTTTATGTAATGTTTATCCAAAATGCATACTCAAAATGTGCTTGAATCAATAGATCAAAGATCAAAAGATCAAGGATGGCCAGGAAGGTGGATGGATGGTGGTTGGATAGTGGTTTGATTTAGTGATTTACTGATTTAGGGAGTAAAACGTTACAATTTTAGTAAAAATTTTACCTTAATCAATTAGATCAATAGATCACAGATGGTCAGGAGGGAGGTTGGATAGTGATTTGATTTTATTGATTTACTGCTTTAGGGTATGTAAAACGTTACAATTTTAGTAAAAAATTGACCTTAATCAATAGATCAATAGATCAGGAATGGACAGGAGGGTGACAGGAAGGTAGATGGATGGTGTTTGATTTACTGATTTACTGCTTTAGGGTATGTAAAACATGAATTTTTTAGTAAAATTTTGACCTTAATCAATAGAATCAATAGATCACAACTGGACAGGGAGGGTACAGGAAGGTAGATAGGATGGCTGTTTGATTTACTGATTTACTGCTTTAGGGTATGTAAAAACGTAAATTTGTAAGTTATAAACATAAAAAGTGTAAGAAATTTTATTTATTTATTTATTTATTTAATTTTTTTTTTTTTTTTTTTTTTTTTTTGATGGTTCTGAAACCATTATTTTCGAAATCTACAGATCCAATAACATATATAAGGACATCAACATTGTTGTTATACGAATTTTTATTAACTCGGCACCGCAGTGGCTCCAGCACCGGTGCCGGAGCCAACTCCACAGATTCACATATCAAGTATTTCTAGAAACTCAACTCTGAATTCCTCTCACAAATTCAGCTTTCTACGTCAATATTAATGTTTAATGTGGGCGTGGCGTCCCTTCGGGGGACCCACGGCAGGCGTAATTCGATACACCGAGGTTATGTTACCATCTAACCATCCTCCAAATTTTACCACGATACGATAAGTTCGGAGTCGGGAGGGCAGGCTGGCTCTCACGTCGGAGTCGGAAACCGGATGCGAAGACGACGGCCACGGCGAAAGGGCATAAGTCGAGTGCCGTAAAAAAAACGATTCCCTTACAGGATCGTTTTTTCGACTCAGATTCGATTTCCTTCGGAATCGATCTTCGACGTAATAATAATAATAATAACATTGGGTGTATGTGCACGCACGCACGCACGCGCGCGCGCGCTCGCTCGCTCTCTTCTCTCTCACGCGCATCGAACACCTGGGTCGATGATTAGCCGTTAGGCTTAACTCAATCTCGGGTTTGGAAAGCCAAAAGGGTATAAACGCGGGCGTAGGGCTTCGCTCTCGGGGGTACCCCCCTCTATATACATCCTACAGACTGTGAAAATTTACACCACGGAATTTCTTTTCCCGTTTTTTTCCCCTTTAAATCCCCCCAATTATTTTTAATAAATTTATTATTCCAGTTTCAGACCTATAACTCTATTCCTTCATATCGAAAAGGCTGCCAGTGGTCAAACGTGTTCCCAAACTACTATATATATATATAGTATATATATTAATATATATTAATATATATATAATATATATATATATATATATATATATATATAGAATATATATATATATATATATAAAATATATATATATATATATAATATATATATATATATATATATATATATATATATATATATAATATATATATATATATATATATATATATATTATATATATATATATATATATATATATATTATATATATATATATATATATATATATATATATATATATTAGTATATATATATCAGTGGCGAATTCCTTTGCCTCATGTTTGGACGCATGCAATGCTGGAAACTAAAAAGCTAAAGAAAATGTCTTATAAAAATTATATACATATATATATATATATTATACTATATATATATAATATATTATATATATATATATATATATATATATATATATATATATATATATATTATATATATATATATATATATATATATATATATTATATATATATATATATATATATATAATATATATATATATATATATATATATATATATATATATATATATATATATATATATATATATATATATATATATATATATATATATATATATATATATATATATATTATATATATATTATATATAAATATATATATATATATATATAAAAATAATAAATTATATATATATATATAATATATGTGCGTGCATACGCACTTGTAAGCAGATAATGTTTATAATACAAGAAAACTAATAACATATATGTAATCCGCGTATGAAATTTGTATGGAAAATGAATTTTTTATTTATTATTTATTTTTTTTTTAATATCTTATCTTCAAAACTAAGATAGGTACAAGAAAACTAATAACATATATGGAATCAGAGTATGAAATTTGTAGGAAAAAAAAAGGATTTTTTTTTTATATGCTAATAACATATTTGGAATCAGCGTATGAATTTTTTTTTATTCTTTTAGGGGGCTCGAGCCGACGGTGGGACAGAGGGGGGACGAAGTCC
>JABUQX010010240.1:0-7500 GCA_015478945.1 Trachelipus rathkii | reverse complement strand
AAGCTACTTTCACGATGACCCTACTATTTCCCTCATATAAATAAATAGATTTTAGTTTTCCTAAGGAACTCTATGATATACTCTATTGGAAATGCTGATGACAGAAAATTGCTGATGCCACAGTGTGGATTCAAGTATGCACACTTTTGCTGAATGGTGAGACTTCGTTGGTGAAATGTCGGACAGGTCAACAGCATGCATTCTATTTTGAGGCTTACGATACATGCTAACAACATGGTTCTGGGATTATTGCCTTAGAAGTGTACTATCTTAATGAGTGGTTCTCTCAGTTTTAAACTAGATAAGACAACTGTCTTTCTTCTATTAAATTTTTTGTAAGTGCTACTCCAATCTTGTAGCAATAGTTAAATCATTGGCAGCAACCCTCTACATCTCTTCCACATCCTCTACCATATATCTTTGCACAAGGAAGATACTTTGTGCTTGAATTCTGATAAACAAATACTTAAATTAACAGGCATGCCAAAAATATTACACCCCTTTACTGTTCTATCAACCTTTTGCACGCAATTCAATTTCCACATAACCTGGAATCCATATTAATAATTTAATATGACCTTTCAGCTTGAGTTTTAATTTTATACATTAAGGCCCATACGCACTGGACGATTTGGTCTCTGTGGCCAAGAGGTTACCAGAGGTTTGCTGGTTTCAATGTGGGTCTACGCACTTGGTCCTGACGAACAGCTGATACTCGGTGACCAGAAAAACATGTGGAACTCACTGTGAGACTCTGATCGCCGGTAACCAGCGAGATACATGGACGTTCAGATTACGGGCAGTCAAGGGGTAGACCACAACGAAATAACATGCATTTTATATAAATTATTTGCACAGTCAAGGTGCATTTATTTAGAAAAGCTTAAATATATATATATATATGGGTCTATATATATATATATATATATATATATATATATATATATATATATATATATATATATATATATATATATATATATACTATATATATATATATGCTGCTGCTATATATGTATATCGCTGCTGCTCTGCTCTCTGTATAACGCTATATACCGTATATATATATATATATCATCACTCACCTTCTCTTTCCCAAGACTGGGGTAAGGTGCGATACATGCATCTGGAAACAGAAAGAAGTAGCAGGAAGAATATGAAGCAAGTGGAAAAAGAAAGCCCAGCCTTACCGCCTCCTTTACACCTATTAGTGAACTCGTCGCAGTCATAAAAAATCACCCTAGAGCTTCACGGGACCACGGCGAACCCTCACTATTACATCTCGTCAATGTGGGGTTCATCTCTCTTAGCTGGAGTGGAGTGTTTCGCCATATCTCACAAATTCCCTCCATTCTCTATTTTGCACCTTTCTTCTCATACCTATTGCTTCAGGCTGCATTCTCCTCCAGGAATTTCCTTTACTAACTCAAATGCTATTTTGATTATCTGGCCGTTAGTTAATACACATCACCACTATCGTGAAAACTAACCAATGAGCTGTCATCTTCAGGCGCTCCATATGATGACATCTCAGAAATGCCTTGCTTTCTCAGTTTGTTCATATAATTCTGGAGTGTGTTTCAGCACTATTTCCGACTCCCTAATGTTCATTTCCTCGTTTATTAATTCTTCTCACCAAACACCCCCTAAGATTGTCCATGCCAGGCGTTGGCCTTGGAATCTGTTTACTCTTTTTCCAGACTATGGACTTTCTTCTAAATACATTGCTGGGTGGCAGAATAACCCTCATGCACAAAACCCTAGCGCATAAGATTTGGTCACTTTATATCTCTTTAAAGGAATTAAATGGACCAAGCCACTTCTACCATTCACAACACACTACATTCTGCATCATACCCAACGTGTTCCCCTTTTCATCCAACATTATATCCTAAATACAAACTCAGACACTTGTTCAGTTGCTCACCAGTCTAACTTTATAACTTCACACCGTGGAATATCCCCACCACTACCATAACCTTATTCTTATCTACATTTCCTTTCAAACCCCCTCCTTTTACACACCCTGACAAACCCTACTCATTTCTCTTTAAACTCACTCTTCAGATCAACACCAAGAAAACTGTCTTCACTTGTAATAGTGGAATATCCGCTCTGTTCATTCACTCTGTCTAATTTCTAACACCTTTGCCACCAATACAGCTAATTCTTTCATAGCATAAATCCATATACAGGTGAGATGAGACATAATACTAATACCATGCAACCGCTGCTATTATGACATTAAATCAATCACTTTCGACTTCATTTTTTTTTCACGCACTTCACTATCGTCATACATATTTTTGATTTCATTCAGCAGGCCATATCACCAACATCATATCACTAACATGTGCACAGAGCTTCCCCTATTAATCTTATCATACGACTGTTGCAAATCCATAAAACCTAAATACAATTAATACTTTTCTTCTCTCTCATTTACTCCAACCATTTGTTTCCATGTAAATTTGATTCACACGTCCTTTACCACTTCAAATGCACATTTGTTCTTCCCCAATTAGTTTCTTCAGGAAGCATCAGGCGCACTTTTTCATGACCAAAATACAGAAGCGTATATCTTCACTACAACCCATAATAAACTACCTCCCCAATAATTTACAGTTCCCTTATGTAAGGGTACAATTGCTGTACTCCTCAATCCCTCGGAACTATACCTCACATAAAGAAAAGCTTTGGTACAACATTAATCACAATCTAGCCTTCATCCTTGATCATTTCTTAAGTAATTCCATCTATACATTTGGATTTACAATTCTTCAACTTTCTCACTCATACCATTACAGTACTCCTCTCTACTAATTAACTTAATACCCCAAATACCTATTTCTTTGAGCATAAACCGCACATTCAGTGTCTATCACCTCTTTATTACTGCTAAATATTATGCAGATTTTCGAGGTGTTCGTCCCTACACTCTCCTCCGTTCATTTCAGCCAGTTACGGCACCTTCTATTCATTATTCTGTGGCCAGTTTGCTAGCAATTAACTCTTGTCTTTCAGCGCTTCCTTACAGAGCTTTCAGGCATTTCTTTGATCAAGATACATTCATTCTCCTTCAAACTAATAAGAACACTTTTGCATATACTACCTGTACATTTTAGAGTGTTGTACTTCTTCTTACGCATAGAGATTCAGGAGCATTTTTGAGGCAATCATGATTTCACAAATATACGGTTTGTATACTTTACACACACACACACACACACACACACATGTATAGCATATATATAACATATATGTGTGTTGTTCTCTATCCTCTATGTATATATGTATATGTAATAATAACCAACAATTTCAATATACTCAATAATAATAATAATAATAATATCTTTCTTATATATATATATATACTACATGTATAATATGTATAATAATATATCATATAATATATAATAATATATGTAACGTATCCTTATATATATGCATATATATATATATATATTCTCTTAGCACGCTATATATAACATATGTGTTATCACCTCTTTCTCTCTCTTATATGTATATATATATATACTTATATATATATATATACATATAGTTTTCTTAAAATTTCTTTTCTGTATATTTTATATAGCATATAAAATGGAAATTCCGTGAAAAATTTTCATATGTAATATATATATAATATATGTGTTGCCAGTGATGATATTGTGTTATTCATCATATGTGTGGTGTCGTTCGTTCTTCTTGGTCGCAATATTGGTCTTCGAGTTGTTCACCTCTCCAATAGTCTCCCGGCGACTTTGCCGCAGTGACCAAGTTTTCCCAGTGCACGTAATGGGTTCTTAATAAGCTGATTGTGAGACCATAGTATGAGTGAAAAATAATAAAAAATAATTTTAGAACCATCTGTGAGAACCTTTCTTGGTAACTCTATTTCAGGATATTAAAATTAATAGCGATATTACATAATAACAAGAAGTGAAACGAAATAAAACGATGTATGTATCGTAAAACAGAATACTACAATTAAAATGTTAAGCAAATCTGTGAGTCGCATGGCACAGGGCCGGGTTTGATCTTTTGTCCGGATCCTAGGTATAAATTACCTAAGTAGTTTCCCCTTCTATAATTGGGCATTTCCCAGCGAGACATGAACTTAAAAAAAAAATCTACTTAATGATAGAACTACTTATAAAAAATTAAATACGGACCCCTCCAAAATAATTCATCATTCTTAAACACAAAATAGAAAAAGATAATTATTTAATAAAAACCCTACTTTTCTACACACACACACACACACACACACACCACACACACACACACACACACACACACACCCAATTGCATAATGGTATTTCATGTTTTCATGGACTTGGCAAATTACAAAAGGAAAAAATTTTCAATGAGAGATGACCATCATATATTTGTATTTAACGGTGTAAGCTTGCTCTTTCAAAAAGAAAATGGTTTCAAGCATCCTGGGCTGTAGATTGGAATCTTGCAGAAGACAATCTAGAGAATGAAATTTTGTTAAATATGAAAATCTACATTTTATAAAGCCTACTATTCATAAACTTTGCAATAAAAATATTATTTTAAAATAGGAAACTTGTGAGCTATGATGTAGTCTCACTTTTTACAAACGTACCCACTGATACTTCTTTTCATTGGTTGAAACTTTACTTAGGAGGAAAGAATATTGTTTATAAAGTATTAATTAGCCTTTATAAAATATAGGACACACATAGGGGAAAATTTGGGGAGAGTTTCTGAATAAATAAGTTAAATGGAAGGAGAATATAGGAATGACTGTTATCTTATTCTCTGTATACTATTCTTTGTAATATCTCATGATCTTATGTGAACAAACATATTTCACAGACAAATCTTAAATGATTTTATTAACCTTAACCAGCCACATGAACAAGAAGGATTTAAAAAATTTTATAGCTAAACTGATCACATTCAAGTAGTCCAAGAGTTGATGATGGACAGATATAATGAAAATAAAAAAGCTTTTGTAGGTGATGAACAAACTAAAGATAAATCCAGAGCGAGAACGAACGCGATCGCTGGCGCGATCAACCCAACCTATGATTAAATATTAAAATAAAAACTCACACCTAAGTGCGAACAATTCTCGTGAACTAGGCGGTTGGGTGGTCAGTTTGAGCGACCATGCGACAAAATTTATTTTCAAGTTGATTTCTTAGTTCTCATAAAAGGGATATAAAAAAGTAAACGCGATCCCGAAAGGGAAACATTTCAATTGAATACATGGTTAATAGTAAAAGAGTAACCATTAGAATGACTAGAGGGTAAGCATGTCACGCGATCTAGATGGCTTCACAGTAGGAATTCGCAGAAAAACGAGGAATAGTGCAAGACAAAATGTTCTCTTAATTTAGATCTCAAGTTGAAATTATATTTCATTCAAAATAGATATCTATTATTATTATTATTATTATTATTATTATTATTATTATTATTATTATTATTATTATTATTATTATTATTATTATTATTATTATTATTATTATTATTATTATTATTATTATTATTATTATTATTATTATTATTATTATTATTATTATTATTATTATTATTATTATTATTTTTATTTTTATGCTTCTCTTTTTTCTTTATAATTTATTATTATCATTATTTTTATTATTTTTATTATTAATTATTATTATTATTTATATGATTACATTTATTTTTATTATTTTTATTATTATTATTATTATTATTATTATTATTATTATTATTATTATTATTATTATTATTATTATTATTATTATTATTATTATTATTATTATTATTATTTTTATTTTTATGCTTTTCTTGTGAAAATATAATAAAATATAAATGAATACTGAAATACTTATAAAGGTTCTCTCTCGCTCTCACTTTGTTTTGCCCTTGGCTTTAACATTGACACAAACCCACACACATACCTACATATATATATATATATATATATATATATATATATATAATAACTATATATATTATATATATATATCCATATATATATATATATCTCATATATATATATATATATATATATATATATAAAAAAAAAAAAAAAAAAAAAAATTGCTTGATCAAAACTTCTTGCTCTGAAATAAATGGTAAATATTAACCTATATATACATATAATTGAATTTTACGATGCTCATTTGTTTCCGTGAAAAAGAAAGCACTTTAATATCTAAGTAGATAATTTAATGCAACAGGTCAGAAAATTTAACTATTCCTCTGAAGTTTATTTAAATGAAATGAAGGATATGAAACTAAACTCAAGGGACGAATAGATAAAGTCAAGAACGAGTTCACTGAGATAAAGAATTTATCAAATTCAGGAAAATCACAGTAAATATAAATAATGTAAGTAGAACTCCCGCGCCGCGGTTTTCCGTTGCCCGAAAACATTAAACAGAAAATTAAGGTTATATATATATATATATATAACATATATATATATATATGTATATATATATATATATGCCTAACAAATCTTATATCTACATACCTGAGCTTTATCCTAACCTAAAGGCAATGGCCCACCAAGTGAACCCTACCTAATGGATTTGTTAGCCCTTTAGATTGCATAAAAAATGGTTATGGGAGCCCCCAAGTTCGCCCTAACCTAATGGATTAAGCCCCCAAGTACGTCCTAACCTAATTCTAGTTATAAATATATATATATATATATATATATAATATATATATATATATATATATATATATATATCACTATATATATATATATACACCTGCTTTATATATATATATAATCACTGTTTAAGGAAGTACAACTCCTCGCAATAGCTTCCAAAAAAGCTTGAAAACGGTCTTGTGCTTGGTGGCGGTTTTATTATTGAAATTTAAATTTTTCAGCAATTTGAGTTTTATGGAACACTCATGTGAAATAGATAACAAATGCATAATGGATGAACTTTCAACATTGAAATAGATCATATAAGAGATTGTATTTAAATGTAATGGAAATAAATCTTTAGTTTGGGTACATCACCGCACTAGCGAACTCCAGCTTACTTCAATGATGTCAAAAGACTAATTGAGCCACATTCTTTGTTTATAAAGATGAGAAGCTCATTCACGGTTCCATCAATACTATGGTTTGAAAGGTTTGTTGGATTCATCACGGTTGAATTTGCTGCAGGACGTAAAAGGGTTACAGGTTGAGGCTACATAATGTGTATATATATGTATGTATGTATATATATGTAATAATATAATAATAATAATATATATATATATATATAAATATATAAAGCTAACCATAGGGAATATATAAAATACTTATTAACCAATACTAATGATAACTTTTATATAAATGTATAAATATATAATAATATATGTATATATCAATATATATAACTTATATATATATATAACTTCATAATAATAATAATATGTATATATAATTATCCAATATAATATATATGTATAATAATAATAATAATAATATGTTATATTTATAATAATAATATGTAATAATAT
>JABUQX010010239.1:37500-41414 GCA_015478945.1 Trachelipus rathkii | reverse complement strand
TTTTTAGAGTTAGAAATTAGATGTTACGAATAGCGTGATAGGCCGACCGAGTCATCATCAACCATAGGACTATATTAAAGTTTTTGTTAAAGATATTTTGGCAATCAAACTATTTTCCTTATCTTAAGGACATGCATAAGTTAGCATAGGATAGTTTGCTAACGAGACTATTTATGTGTTCTTTGAAAGAAATACCTTCACATCGTCATCAAGAGATTAAACAACCGAGTTTAACGCTTGGCAGACAATAGGGCGATCACCCCCCTCGCAGCCTCCGATTTATAGTTATATTTTTTCTGCTCTTGCATTTAGGCATTTTATAGGTTGATTGGAACCAGGGTTTCTTCTTTGATTTGGTTATTATAGTCCGGTAAATTTTGTTTGTTTTCGTTAAGTTCATATGTGGATGAGTTCATGTTTTGCTCCTTCCCCATAACCCACCTGACTGCCTACTTAGCATGCCTCTTCTAATCTCATTTTTACTTTCAGTTAAAGTCAAGAACTCTGCCACGCTGCGTATTGTCTATAACTACAGTCTGATTAATTAAAAATTTGCGTGCTTGTCGCTCTGATATTTTGAGGTAGTATGGTTTTTTATGTATTTGGAACTTCACTTCCACCCTAACCGTGTGAACAACTTTCCTATATCAAGTTATTATTTTTTGGCCGATGTATATACTTCATCTTGTAGAAGAGAATAGCGCGTCCCAAAATAAGAGCCCTGGCTAGGGGACACCGTGGATAATGGTGAGGGAAAAATTGAAGCCAAAGGGCGTTCTGTGAATAAGAGGATGTGCATACTGCTATATGCGCCTCACTAAACGAAACTTGTCTGTGATTATCCATTTGCTCGCGCGGTCAGAATAAAGTATTGACTATGTGTTTGCATGTGTAGACATGAAACCCACCTGTGAGCAACTGCTCTGAAACTAATTAGTTGATACCAAAAGTCTATTCTAATTGCTTAAGGAATAGGTTATGTTGGATAATCATTAAATAGCTTTCGAGGAAGTCTATCATATAGTAAAAGTACACATGTTTGTTTTCGTTTAGCGTGCTTTGTTATAAGTTTTCCTGCGTTAGGGAGAGATAGCAATAGCATCTTTTGTATTGCTGTTTTTTTTTGTGAAGCCAAACTGATTTTGGTGAGAGAAGCCCACTTTTCATGCAGCAACGCAAATTAGCTATGTTGTGCAATGAACTTAGTTTCCATTTCTTTTCAGAAAAATTTTAACCAGTTGTTTGGCCAGGATCCTGAACGTTCGACGGAATGTTTTGTTTTTTTTTTTTTTTTTTTGGTTTTTTTTTTTTTTTTTTTTTGGGGGGGGACTGATTATCCCTCATTGTAGCCACTCCTTGGGAAACAGGTCCGTAGAGACCTTTCAATTTTTAATTTCAGTTGGATAATGATTTAGCTCAATTGAGTTGTTATAGAGGGAGGCTAACATACATTACATTTCCTTTTTATAGTATTTGTATATCCAGTTTGGGACTCTCTGAAATTCAGAACTTTTATTCATGAGATCATTTATAACACACTCAACGTCAGATGTTGATATTCCTTCGAATGAAAAGTTCAGCACTCTTGCATCGGGTCTTAAATACATCAGCAAAGAACCTTCTGTTTCTGC
This sequence comes from Trachelipus rathkii, assembly GCA_015478945.1. Taxonomy (NCBI): domain Eukaryota; kingdom Metazoa; phylum Arthropoda; class Malacostraca; order Isopoda; family Trachelipodidae; genus Trachelipus; species Trachelipus rathkii. The sequence continues at coordinate 39,783 of JABUQX010010239.1, read as the reverse complement.
GAAAGTTCGGCTGCTTATTTTAATGCTGCCCCTATAGGAGTTCAATTCATTAACTTTGCGCTTCTTGTTTGTAACTACTTCACTATCTATTTTTTAATTCTTCAATTTTTTTTTTACTGTTTAAAATTGCCGCGCTTATCATTGCCCCTTGCGAAAAACCCCGTTGCGCATCCGGGCATTATTGAGTCTTTGGTTGGGAATTTATCAACCAAAAAAACCTAGCTTTGGATTTTCCCTATTATTTTGTTTAATGACTGAAGGAGTATCTCTGCGTAAACATCATCGGTTAACTTATAGTATCCGCAAATTATCAGATTTTTATCTAGCTTTGTGCTTTTGTGTCTAATTGATGTTCAGTAATTGGTTTTGGAAACCACTTTATTCTGAGATGTTTAGTTATTCTCATAGGAAAGAGATTTTATCTACTACGATATCCTATAGATGGAAACTACAATGTTTTTTAAATTTTATTTGGATGCAGAGAAGATCGATCTCGTGAACAAAGGGAAAAAAAATCTTCCATTTTTCTACAACCGTAAGAAAGTGTCTTCCGTGCAGACTAAAATATTTTGCCTATATTCTTTTTTCTTGGCACATAGAGCAGTGTCGGAAACCGCGGCTCACGAGCCACCATTGTTGCTCTTTGGGCTTATGAGTGTGTGCTCTGTGGGCTCTCCACAAATATACCACCTCGTGCGATTGAAACTTGTGATGACGGTTTCGTTATATTTTCTATTTGACCACCATTACTTAGTTGATGTGTCTTATGTTTCTTTTCATTTTAGGGCGAGTTTTTCTGAAATGCGACCTTTAATGAGAAAAATGTATCTTCTAGGAAAGATTCCTCAAATGTCAAAAGCGTCGTAAAACTGTCTATGAAGATAAAGTTTTTAAAAATTCGGCGGTCTCAAAGAGAAATAAGTATTCAATCGTCGGTTTACTGTGATATTTGACTTGTTGACTAATCGAGTTTGCGACCACTTCACGTTAGAGGGAAACAGTTCGAATGTAAAATTTTGGGATTGCAAACGCGGTAGTGGTCAGAAAATTCGGCAGTAAAGTGTAAAGGTATCTTTGTCAGCGATTACCACCTACTATCGGGCCAATTGTGCCACAGCGATTATTTTGACCAAATATGGGCTAATGATAGTGTAAAAGTGATTTTGTTCATTTGGCCGTAATTTGTAATTCCTGTACTAGTATAGTTTAGGTAAACCGTTTGACGTCATTGTGATCAATTATGCATTTTTTTCCACGAAAGACACTATTACTTATTACAAGAGACAATGTCTGATTATTAAAGTCATCAGCTATTACAGGGATCCCACTTTTCAGCGTAGAGTTGCAAATATCATCAAGCTTCGGTATAAAGTTCATCCTACTCCCTTGTGGTGGTTTGTATTACTTCTAAAAAGTGTACTGTTTTAGATCCCTTTATAAATGTTACGCCAAGAGGCTCGATGTCAGAGTTAATGTTTGAGAAAATTTATTTTGCTTTTAAACTTTTTTTTAATAAGTACTGAGACATCTCCCCCTTTTCTTTCTTTACGGCAAACGTTGAACATATCATAACCTGATAGCATATATAGGTCTTTGTTATAATAATAAGAATATAAGTAATAATTATATAATAAGTAATCAATAATCATATGGAATAATAATGATAATTAAATAATAATATTAGGAATCAACAATCAAATTTTAATTAATTTTAATTCGATTAATAAATAATAATAATAATAATAATAATAATAAAAAATAATAATCAATAATAATTAAATAATAATAATAGATAATAATTAATAATAATAATAATAATAATAATAATAATAATAATAATAATAATAATAATAATAATAATAATAATAATAATAATAATAATAATAATAATAATAATAATAATAATAATAAAATAATATTAATAATAATAATAAAAGTCACTAAGAAACTTGATAAAAGTGTAATTAAATTCTCCTCTGAATTACTATTTTTAATTGCAAATAAATTTACCAAATTGAGAGTCGTAAAATTTCGTTAAAAGTAACATTTGCTCCTATTTTTTTGGGTGGGGGAAGAGAAGGAGGGGAGGCTATGGGGAGTTGGGGTGTACGAATTTATGGGAAGAAGGGGGGGGGGGTTAGGGGAAGTCGAAGACCTAATTTAGATATTTAGTTTTTTTTTTTTGTGAATTAAATCAAATTATTTTCTTTTTCTCTTTTCAGTAATTTATGCTAAATTATAATTTTTATTTTAAATTATATATATATATATATATATATATAT
>JABUQX010010239.1:27500-30000 GCA_015478945.1 Trachelipus rathkii | reverse complement strand
GAGTTATACGCGATTATTCTTTTCTCGCCTCCCGGCTCCTAGCAAAGGCCACGTCACATTCCAATTCTACGTGTCTACGAACAATTCTAGTCGCCTTGTCTGCAGTGAAATATCGAGGAATGCCAGCTCTACTGATTCCCTCATTCTCCTATTCAGTTCAACGAATGACAGACTCCACTCATTCGTCCACTCAATTGAGTCTCTTCTATTTCTGCCAGTTAAGACGCTAAGAGGGGCTGATACTTCCGAACAGTTCTGGATGAAACTTCGTAGGAAATTCATCATCCCCAAGTGTCACTGTAACTCTTCGGCGTTCTTCGGCTTTTTCAACTTGTCAATTTGATCGACGTATTCCGACAGTTTTTTAATACTGGTCCTACTAATGATGTGTCTTAAGAATTGCACCTCCTTTTGAACCCACTTACATTTACTTTGCTTTATCTTTACATTCGCTTCACAAGACCTGTGGTGGACACGTACCCTAAGATGCGGAGATGAGTATATTTCTAATGTTATGTACGTCTCTCCCTTCGAAATTAGCAAGACATCATCTACAATAAATTACTACCTTATATCTACTGAACCCAGTCAGTGTTCGTTGAATTTCTCTTTGGAATGCCACTGGCCCATTATTGAGTCCAAAGCTGAACCTTTTAAATCTGTACTGGCCGCTAACAGGGGAAAACTCTTTCTCTAATTGCATCAAGTAATTCAAGTGCTCTACTCTTTCTTAAGCTACTGATTAAATGTTACTTGCTGTGAATTTGTAATATGTGGGACGTTGCTGCCTCATAGGTTGGAGCTTTGTCTGGAGTTAATGTTACCGCATGTGAGAGGACGTAGTGACCTTGCATGACCTCTGTCCCTTAATTTAATCTGCGGTGATTCTCACAAAGCCCGCTCGGATATTTGCAAGCATTTTATGCGGCAGGAACGTGAGTCGATAGTTCTATGGATGCGCACGCTCTTAGGTCAAAATTGGTCCCTGCAGTGTCATGCATGAATCTTTCTCGCCGACTTGTTGTCTTCTTATTTGGCTTGAGTTCGAGTATTGCTCTATTTAATCGTTTGTAACTTGGTCGTACTTTCTTGCTCATTGGTAAATTGGTGTATAATCGTGCAATTTGATTTTCTAAGGGGTCGTCGCTCTTCTGCTTACTTCAGCATCACTTTTACTGAATGCTATCCGATGCTTCCACAATATATTTACTCTTTTCCAGCGTTTTTCCATTGTTAGTTTGTACATGAACTCTACTTCGTTGTTCAACATCTCTTTCAACCACACCATCTCTATATATACCATTCCTTATTGCTTTTACAAATTTTTCACTGCGGTGCTCATTGTACAAACTGGTGATTCAAAATTTTTAGCTCCTTTTCGTCTAACACACAAATGTTGCGGTTTTATATCGATGTTATCGAATTGCATATACACTGTCACCCCTTCTCAGCTGTGCTTGACCAGCTGTCAGCTTTTTTTTACAAATATATCGCCTTGAACATCTGTAGATTTTACTAACACGATCAGTAATCTGAACCAATTATTATATTTGCTCTTACTGTTCTCTTCACGGTTGTTTATTAGTAACTTGTCCCATCTTTAGTTTTCCAATCCTCCCTTACTTTTCGGTTTAATATGTTTTTGAAATCCATCGTATCTTCTGCGATGATTTTTCTTTCCTCTCTGCGTATTGATTTGTTTTCTTTAGTCTCTTGTAGTTATTTATCATAGACTGGCGTAGCGTGCGTGTCGATCTAGAGTGGTTAAGTGTTCTCAATATTTAGCTCATTTTCCGTCGAGAGTAGTTAGTATTTAGCGCGGTGATGAGGGCATCTTGTGTTTGTTACTACGATGATATTATGTAAGGATGTCTTACTCGTGATCATTATTATATTTATTTATACGGTATTATATATATATAAAGCGGTTACTATGTGTTATTCGATGCTTAGTAGAGTGTTTGTGTCTTATTGATTGAATAGTATAAAGGATGTGTTTAGAGCTATCATAGATCGGTATTATTATTTATAGGCGTATATTGTATACATATAGTTATTATATTATAGATTATATTACAAAAATATTCATAATATATATATATATATATATATATATATATATTTCTATATATAATATATATATATATATATATATATACAGAAAGTGTTAAGTTTGGCCTACCATTCTGTTACCTTCTGATTCGTCCTTATAACGTCTCACCTTTTCAATGAAAATTTCTTGCTTATTCATGACTATAGAGGACCGCTCTGACTCCCACCGTCACACAGGTCAGCATTTTGTAAAAAGTTCATCGCTGTTTTTATTATCGCAGCAGATTCTTAAGTATTTTGTCTCTAATCAAATTTTAAAATAGCTTATATTGTTGATTTTGAATTTTAAAATATTTCATGTTGATCGGATAAGTAGGAAAAAAAATAGAAAAAGTGAAATATTTATATATATTTTTTCTACTTATCCGATCAACATCAAAATTTCAGG
>JABUQX010010238.1:35000-62792 GCA_015478945.1 Trachelipus rathkii | reverse complement strand
ACGGCAACTAGTATGTATCTTGTCACATTTGGAATCTTTACTTTATATCCCTAATTTCGAATTATCCGTTTATTTTATTTATTTATAAAATTCCCACCCATCATCCCCCACTTGTAGTACTTTCCCTCTTTCTAAGAGTCACTCCCTTCTGTCACACCCCTTGGCTATCCGTCTCTTTCCATGTGGTCTTCAGCCCCCTAACTTCCCTGTGATGAGGTGCAGGCTTAAAATTTGTCCTTTTGCTTCCGCCAATTGTAGGAGACCCGACCTTGAACTACCGGTGAGGAGCTGTCCTATACTTGTGTGTATGTTCACTTGGGATTGACTTATATATATATATATTATATATATATAATATATATAAATAAATATAATTATAAATATAATATAAATTAATTAATGACTATGTTACCTGTGTTATTGTAGTAGTGAATCTATGGTCTGGAAAAGAGTATAATCTAAATTCAGTGTAGATGACAATCTCAGGGGTGTGCAGTGTGAGAAGAATTTTACCAATGGAAGAACGTATAAGATGCTGTGTGAGAAAGTAATGAGGAATAAATTGAAGTATGTGAATGGTTTGTATATGAAATATGATGGGTAGGTCGGTTGGTTAAGAGTATTGTGCGAGTGTGTTGGGAAACCGACCTGGGAGACCCGAAGAAAAAGTGGATGATCATAACGAAGTTGAAGGAGAGAAATGTGATCTGGTTAGAGCGAGAGAAGTTTAACAGATGAATGTGGTTTTTGAGGGATGGTTGTGCCCACCTGGTCAAGGGATGAACCCTTACATACGATCCACATAGTGAGGTCCATCCGGTCCAAATGAAGCCAGGCTGATTTACTGCGGCGAGTCTCACTAATTAATGTACAAGGGGGCGTATGCTGGGTGTTTATTTTTGTTCTTTTCGACTTTCATTTTCTACTGCTCTTCTTCGATGCATCTATCACCCTTACTCCCATCTTGGAAACAAAAAGAATAATATATATATTATATTATTATTATATATATATATATTAATTATATATATTATAATATAATATATATTAAAATAGATAATATATTATATATATATAATTATATATTGTAAGACATGTATTTATTTTTTACTTCTGACTAAATAATCATTCACCATCCAAAACTTATACATTTAAAAACTGATAATAGCCAAAACCATCCATGGAGTTATTATTCAACCGTCGTGCCGCTTCTTGTGGGCCTGGATGGGTCCGTACATTAACAGTATATATATATAATATATATATATATCATATATATAATAATATATATATAATATTATATATATAGATATATATAATATATATATATATATTATATATATATATATATATTATATATTATATTATTTATATTATATATTTATATATATTATATATATATATATATAATATATATATATATAATAACATATATATTATATATATATATATATATATAATCATATATATATATATAATATAATATATATATTATATATAACCCAATTCACCTCTCGATGTGGGCCTCTGTGAGGACACTGGTGGCGTACACAATCTTCAGTGCTTAAAAGAATACTTTTTTTGTTTCCAGAGAGGTATGATGAACACAGATAACCATTCTTATGGAGGGCCACCCCTGTCATCTTGCCGAAGTATTTGAGCCGGTTATCATCCGTCTGATTTCGGTCAAACGACCTAGCAGCAGTTGGAATCATTTTTCCTGACCCCTTCTGGAACATCATAATAAAGATTCCCGCCGCTTAGCGCGGTCCTCCGGGCACAAACTTCAAGTTCGACCCATGAGGGAGACCCCTAATTAATATAAAGCGATAACCTTACATGCCTCGAACTGATGGATTTAAGATTCCCGAACACCCGACCATAATGGACTACTCCTGAAAGTACTTCGAATATGACGCGTAACGCCCTCCACTACACCTGGAGCCTCTGCATCAGCGAATCAGTCCCTGCAGCCACCATCCCAGTCCCAAACAATCGGCAATCCGCAAATGTCCTTTCTCATTCGTCGTACTGCACCCTCCAGGAACCGCCACGGACACATTCCCAATTACTACATACTGCGCCAAGCTCACTGCATAGCATTCCTTCTCAGCATGCACTGTGAAACTTTAGGAGTGAAAGACCTCCAGTCATTAAAGAAATGGGTCCTTTCTTCGTACAGCGAACCGGATCAAGTTTCATTTGTCACCTTGACGTCTGCTGGCAAATTTCCTTATTCTACTCCTGATGAAATAAGAAACGCATCTAAAGCACTATTTATTCTTTTAACAGAAAGACGAAGATACAGCTTCTAAGAAATCTCCAGCAGAAAAATTTTCCGTAAAACTAGATTCCCCCGTCAACTCGTTGGCACGCCCAAATCCTAGTAGTCCTGACTTTAATGCCCCCTCATCCACCTTCAAAGGTAAATAGGTTCACCCAAGTCTCTGTTCGTAGTTTCCCTCACCCAGACCGTCTGCCTTTAAGTCAAACGCGTTTTAAATCATCCCGGAAACTCTAGCGGACTGGATGACATATGCCCAGTCTGCGAAAATATTTCACACTCCCTGTGAAACAACACAATGTGTTGTAGAGCGCTCCTTCAAATGCTTACCTTTAACAGGAATTTTGGGTATGTCCATACTAATTGAACAGGAAGATGCTACACCACTAAATGAAAAATACCTACAGACAAAGTATTTACACCACAATTTACACTCCCCATGCTTCGCCTGTATCCGATGGACCACCCCATCCTAGGCACAAAACCCTCTCGAAAATCCCAGCGAAACTCGGGTAGTTACTTTATGTCTGCAGTATTTCCCCACACTACCGACTCCTCAAATTGAACAAAAACATCTTGATCCAATCTCTCATTAAAAAAGCCATCAACAACCTATCCGAGACTACCTTCCAACAAAGCAAAGAAACTACTGGTAGCCAACCAACAAACTTGGAAACATTCCGCAAGACCACAATGTCCATGCCTACTCAATAGGGTCTCCAACTTATGCAGAGGACTTCTCTTTGTCCTAAATACGCCTTCCCACTATTACTAAAATTCCTGAAAAGATGTTCCTAACACAAAAAAGAATAATAACCAAGCTAAAGATATTCGTTTAAATACAAAGCATCCGAATTTCTGAACAAAAACAGTAACCTGACGTAAAAAATAACTCAGAAGAGACCTCGCCATAAGTCTATTCCAGAGACAAAGGCAATGGCTCACTAAATTGTATCCAAACAATCACAGTTATCGGACAACCCATCATCAACTCTTAATAGTCTGCAAGATAAATTAAGCTCTTCTGTTTGTCCAACCTTTTACAAAATTATAGTAGATGAAATGGATAACAGCCCCAAAAAATAGTTTGATGTGATGACACATCTCACGAATAATTCCTTGTTGTTTCCGAGAAAGACGAATGGAAACTGACCAACTAAACGCCGCCACGCTGAGCTCTGATTTGTTGGAGCTTAAAAGAAACCATGTTCATTCTACATCAAAATTGTCTATCTCCCAAAATCACTCTGATGATGAATTACTGGGGAAAAATCTCAAGTATCAGACCTTGTCAAACCCAACGAATCCTATATTTGAACCAATACCGCAAACCAAATTTTCCAAAGATGAACCTTCCTTTCCATTCCATAAAAACAAGCATATCCCTCCCACATTTCTGAATCTGGCTTGCTTTGCAGATGCTGATATTCCCGCTCCATTAATAAACATGGACCATTTGCTGCTTCTTCCAACGACCGACCCAAACACCACACAAATATGACAGTGAACTCAACACTTATCTCGCATTCATGACCCCCGCCCCCACCCAATACTACTTGTAAAACCTTCCCCAAAAGCCGGTCGAACAACCCAAAATCTCTGTTGAATGGCTAATTCTTTTTACCCCAACCAGGATTTTTTTTGGTTGTCCCTCCCGTCGGAGCCACGTCCAGCCTCCTCTTATCCGAATCTACTCACTTTACCCCTACAATTACATCATACAAGTTGACCCCCCTCTCAACGTAGGACTGCTACGAATCGCTGACAGGAAAGGCCAAAATGGTCGCCTCTTCCTTTTGGAGCTGCTCTAGATACTTCCTAGATGCCATTCAACAAGGTCAGTCTTATCAACTGATTGCTATCCCTGCTCAACAAGGCTTTTGATCTTGTTGGCAAGAAGAGTGCTGGACGAGTTGATCAGCGATGTGCAAACTTAGAAATATTAAGCCAAACATTGGTGAGTGGTCTTCCTGCTTAACGACGAAAGAGCTTGTACGAGAGAGATAATATTTGCACGCCTCCGTATTGGCCACACCATACACTCACAGCCACGACATGTCACGGGACATGATCCTCCCACGTGCAAATTTTGCCGTCGCCCATACCCCATATTATTATTATTATTCTATTCATTATTATCTAATATTATTATTATTCTATTTCAATCTGAACTTATGATTATTATCATCCAAACTTAGGATCTTCATAAATTGACACATCGTCGCGTTTAATTGCGTAATTTTCTGCGATAGGAAGACTGTGGGTCTGAAGTTTTCTTGTGTGTGGGTCTCGAGCACCATCTTCGACCCTTATTCATATGGTCTCTATATCATATCTTGAGCTATTAAAGCATGTGTGTCCTCATTGAATACTTTTATATCTGAAGATATGTCTACGCACATACTACAAGTGGAAACAAAAAGTCGAACCGGTCCGTGAGTCTCTATGCTTCTGTCATCTTCCAGAGTGATAGATGGATGAACAAGACTCGTTTTTTGACTATGAAGCTTTATGGTACCATAAGTCCATTTCTGCTTCCAATCTTACATTCTTTACTATATAGGTACTATCTCACTATAATCGTCTCAAGAGATGAATCGTTTTCATTTATCTGTTATATGTTATTCTATTTATGATGTGAGATTGAGTTCATTTCGCTTAACTACGATATTGTGTGTTTATTTGAGAAGTTAAGACAATTAAATTTAAGTTGTATGATTTATGCTCTTTGTGGGACCCTACCCGATTTGGACTTAGCTCTAAATAGTGTAAGGTTCTTAGAATTTGCTTGACTAAAAATCCTTCATAATTTACTTAAACTTACTGAAACGTGTGGCATATGCATCGGTTTACCTAGTTTCAAAAATAGGTGTAGACAGAATTTCGAACGCCCTAGAAATTTGTGGTAATACTTGCGTGAATATCGATTTTGCCCAGATACTAGTGACCTATTTTTAAAAAATCGTGGAGTAGTGCAAGAATTGGTACAATAACTCAGTGATTTATATGATATTTATTGGTATTCTTATTATTTCTTTGTCGAGTAGTAATCTAAAATATATTAACTCTATACATAAATAGTTCTTATATAGTTATAAACTTATCAGTTTTGTTTGGTAACTATTAGGCCATAAATATTAATGAGAAAAAGGTTTGTTATCTAAATATTTTTTGACTACTGTAAATAGGTAACTTATTTTTAATAGATTAATTTTTTTTGGTATAAACCTAACTTTAAATTTCCTGTATTGTACATTTATCTTGTGACCACCTAAATAATAATCCTTATCTATTATTATGTAATTCTTTTTCTATTCTTATATAATATATACTATGTAATTTATAAAATAGTTCCTCATATATTATTACTTGTATCATATTCTTATATCAATTACTTTATAGCAATCTTGAAAAAGAGATCTTACAACCTTTTATTTCTAATATTTGTTAAGCATTGCACAGAATAGATTTTAAGCGTGTAATATAGTTTTTTTTTTGTCCATATGTCATGACTAACCTATTTCGTATTTACATGTTATATTACTATATTGCATTTACTATTTCTACGACCCATAACAGAGACATAGTACAATTGTTAATAATAACAAAAATTTTGTTTTGTTAAGTTTATACACTTTAAATCCACACAACACAACACACAATCTCCGCTGCTCACTACTTATATACGCATGTCGAGCTTATAAGTATTCTCGAAGTAGATCTACCTTGATTAATATCGATTGATTTGATAAAAGAATATCTCAGATCAAAATGGGTTCTTATAGCTTTTTTGTTTCCAATTTACATAAATCTTTTATATTAGGTAATCGAATTAACCCACATATAATACTTTATTCCATCTCTTTTCAGTCCAAAAATATTTTGTGCGCAAAAATACAAATTTATTTGTATGATCAGAGCTAAATAAAACTTAAATGAGATTGTTATATTACTACAGCATCTCTTACATACTCAACCTTGGTAAGCCATTGAGATTTATATATATATATTGTACAGCCCAGCTCCCAACCTATATATATACGTGCTGAGAGAACAAGTTTAGGTCAGGTATGGTATAAAATGCTTGCTTCGAGAAATACAATCGCTACTTCCTGTGTCTCGACCCTAATCTACTAAGGAGATAGTACTCTCCTCATCCTCTGTCCTGTATGCCTAGTTATTTGTACCATGAGCCCAAGTTTTCTTACCACGTTTTCTACATCAATAGGGCTCTTTCCGTGCCATCAAGGTTCCTTCCCGAACTTACTCTCACAAGCTTCAACGGTGTATTGCGCAAATTTCTTAGTTTCGCACTCTCGGGCGCCAACTTAAAATGCCACTCTCTTCCTTATGAGTAGCTGAACTCTAATTCTGGTCATTCCTTTAAAATGCATTTCCATCAAACCATTACTTCTCTCGCTTTAATTTATATTATTTCTATTACAATAGCATAATATATCAATTCCTCCTACATGCTTCTCTGTCATCATCTCATTTTTGCATAATATCATAAAAACTTATTATAGATGATATAATTGTATGACATGAACACAACTTTATCATATCTACATAACCTCTGTATCCTTAATTGTTCTCTTCAAGTGCATTGGTTGTTTTTCTTGAAGTCAAAGATCTCTAATTGGTCTCGGTGTACTTCTGCTTACTTTACTATTTCTATATTCATAGCGTGATCAGTCATTCATTTCGATTTTTAGTGTGAGTATATTCATTACAAATTTAAATAAATCTCAGACTACATATATTCTGTCTATGTCTCTCACAAGCGTGTTGAATGTCTACTTTGAATTACTTAGTTTTACTAAACTTTTCTTGTGTACTCATAATTTTGTCGATTATTTAGTTCTATATGACAAGGGTTATATTATTTCTCTTTTCTCAATATGCGTCTTTTCACTGTCTGCCCAATTCACCTAAATTTTAAATTAAACTTAATTATCTTAATTATTTAACTATATATAATCTTTTATTAGTCAATTTTCATCGGCTTATCTTTTCGATTATTCTTTCTTACTCCAAAACTCTTTATTCTTCATATGTGGCAATTTGTGAGTCGATTGTTTACGTAAATTGTGCAAAGCTCAGTTGGATATTGTTTGCAAGCGGAGTTTTTAATGCTTATTTTGTCGATCATCACCAATCGTGTTAATAACACATAACATAAGACTTACAAATTTAGCGTTACTTCTGTTTTAAAAGCGTACTTTACACATGGACCCCTTTACAATTTTAAAATACAATTCAGATATTATTTCACGTTTTTAATAAACCGAATAACCTATTTTTTGTCTACCTTCCTTCACTCCGATAATTCCAGAGCTTTTGTCGCCTTAGCTATTCTCCCTGATACCTACAATCGAGTATTGGTCCTTTTTCTCAGTCATATCTAAATTAATAATAGAATAGTAAGTAATAATAATCAATCACCACCTCAATAAAATAATGAGAGTAATTTATAATCAAAATAATAATAATAAAATAAATAAATATAGCGAATCAATTACTTTGCTCTTTTCATTTTTAAAGTATAAAACTCAATCTGAAGTGACTGGACAAATATAATTTCAATATCCAGTCGACAAGATAGAGTCACCAACTGCCTAGTAGCATGAAGGACCCCTTTAAAACGAATAAATTTGCTGGCATTGATATCCATTGATATGTGATTTATATTCATCACGGTATAAATGTGCAAGATTCTAATTATTTTATATTAGTATACAGTCAACGCAATCTTTAAGTGATAATGGAATATTAGATAGCATCAATTAAGATTTTTTGTAGACAAATGGTCTTTTGTACAGGGCTACAGCCAACCACGGTGCTATGCTACTCACCAGGACTTTGAAAGTGAGAGTCAGAGGAGATTGGCATGATACACACTTGCGAATAAATATATAAAAGACTCCTCCTCTGTCAGTCCAAAACCCTGCCGGCAAACTACATCTTTGCGATTTATTCTTCGAATATTTTTTAATTTTTAAAATTCGATTAAACTTTTTCGGAGGCTCATCATAAAATCTAGCTTTACCTTTAGTTTTCTGTGATATTCCACATAAGATTAAAAATTTTTATGAATATTTTATTGTTCATGTAAGAAAGATTGACTTAGTGTAATATGAAAAGAAGCGGAATTCGGAACGTGAGTGGATTCAGTGTTGTGTTAATATTCAATTGATTATTGAAAATTTAAAATATTATTACTAATAAACTTTGGACTTAAACACAGGTGTACAATTAATTTCAATAAATAATTGATAAACCTAGCGATTTATATTGATAATTAGAAGTTACACTGACGTGACTGAATCTCATTTGATCAATTAATGTGCAACAAGACCTCATCAATATGGACGAATATAAAAGAGGCCCTATCTTTTTTGTATGAAAAATAGAACTCCTTATTTTAACATTAATTACTAAAAAAACAAAGAAATTTTAATATTTTTGGTTCACTCAATATTTACTTATTAATAATATTTACATTTATATGAGTGAACTACCGAACTATTATTTTCTAGCTTTCCTAAGCTCTTTTTCTATCTAAATTTCATAATTACGATGTTTTAATATTGGATGTTAATCTTTAAGGCATAATTATTAAGAGAGTAAATGTTTAACTGAAAAGGCTATTAAGAGTGTTTAATCATAAATTACACCAGGACATAATTCACTTTAAATATCTTCACACACCTTATTGAACTAAGACACTATTAAATGGGCAATACGTTTTCATATCACCGAGTTTCATTATTATTGTGTTCCATGGTTTTAATTTTATATATTAAAAATTCGTCAAGGTTTTCGTAAAATGGGTAATTTCCTGAGGCATCATTGGTTATATTTCTTCTTTTAGATAATAAGAAGATGATAACTTTAAAACAGTTCTTTATCAATGGCCCTTTCTCTAAAAGTTGTACCTCTATAGAGTGATACCGTATCCTGAATGAAATATATTATGAGTGCTAAGACAATATTTACTAAATAATACAGTGTTTGAAGCGTTATATGTGACCTTCCGAAAGGACTTCCTTAACGATAACTCAACACCATCGTACTTAAAATACGACACTTACTAATAAAGTAAAAAGGAATATATTATACAGTACCTTATGAGTTTCATTAATAGGAACATTGACCACATATATAATTAATTAATAAATTATATTGTCTTAAAAGATTGCAAGAACGCATAGAGCACCTTGTTAAAAAGCGGACTGGACAGCATTCTCATATCAGACTGTTTTCAACTCTCGAACTGTATTTAATATTTTATTCTGATAAATCTAAATTATGAAAATTGCAATTGGCTTAAAAATTTCCCGATCTTTAAGTTCAATAATATTGTTGAATAATTTCGTACGTTGTTAATCATCAATTAAATATGATCCCGCATGAATCGCGTTCTAATAATATTTACATTTTGAATGCAGCCAACGCAAAGGATATAAATGTATATATTGTTAGATAATAATAGTATTAATAATATAATAATAATAGTAATATTAAATAATATGGGATTATATATTTAATATATTATATATTTCCTTAATATATTAGCCACAGTAAATAAACTTTGGTCAGTACTAAGTAGATTTATTGGTAGTAGGTAGAAATTTAACACTTGTGTCAGTAGACCTAGAAGTATTTAGCTTTACGTGTAAAGATAGTTGAAATAATAATAAAAGGTAAAACTAGTAGTTGGTGTTAAGATTTGGTATAATTAGGGTACCACGACTGCACACTTATAAGTTTATATGACCAGAAATGAGACCTTATCCCGAGAATTCGGTACTCAAGTTATAATTGCTACCTCCCATTAATCCCCACAATTTCTTATGTGTAAACTGTTAACATGCGACTTTAAAAGATTAAGTAAATGAATAACCTTCCAAATTTTCTTAGTGAAAGAAACTTACCCGTACTAAAATTTTCGGCAAAATATAAAATCCTGCATCTAGAATGGTTTTTATATAAGAGTACTTTTGTTAGAAAATTAAATAAATATAAAATCAGTGGATCCCATTAATAGCTGCATAACTTAAGTAATGGTTTCCCCAGAACTGTAGAGATTGATAGATTAATATATAAGATAAAAAACTGGGAAGTAGGAGGTGGGCAAACATGTACCAGAAATTCGAGTCATTTCTGGGCATAAATAAGTGGCAGCGGACCCTAACCCAGCTACCACCGTCCTTATTTTCACCTCTTACGACACGCAGACCGTACATAGTGTAAATTCTCCCCTACACTGGGATAAAGTTTTACTGTGGAAAATAGGAAAATATATTAAATATAAAATACTCTTTATTTATATAATTTTTTTTCATAATATATTTCTTTGTATTCTTCAAATTTTAAATATTGTAAATATTTTAAGTAGCAATTAATTTTTTTTTTTTATTACAAATTCAAAATTGCTTACAATATAAATCATTGGCTGAAGCAGTTCAATGGTTTGGTTATTACCATTACAATAACGTTTGCTTTGTTTCCTTCCTGATTCAGAAGTGAGGAAATGTTCCTCATGAAAGTTGTATATCTAGCAATTTACTGCAGAAAGGTGAAATCCCCATACATATATAACTATTAGTTTATAATCCTACCCTAGAGCTTTTTTATAGTGGATTAAGGTGATTTCTGTACACTTAATTCTCTCAAACTCTAAATACTCATGTATTTTCATTGAACTGACTATTCTTTATTATAAAAGTAATATTATTTTGTTTGGAATCTGTTGAATTAAATATAAAGGCTTATATTTGGGATTGTAAATGTCAATGCAGCAGCTGATAATCTTAAATCCGGTTTTATTTTGAAAATTGTTTGCTGTAAAGTTTTTATTAAATCTTTACCCAACTAGTTTCTCAATTTTCCTACATTAACAATTTCATAGAATATTAGAATAGCAATCATTTTAGTAAAATATTCTATCTAAAATATGTTTAAAATACAAATTAGAATCTGTTAGCAATTATTATTGTAAAATGTTCTCCATGATGCGTAGCACTTATGTCATGAGGTTGCTTAAATATTGAAAATAATTTCAATCGATAATCAAACAAATTTTAGGTTGTCGAGTTTTACTTGTCAGTTTTTTATCTTCTTAAATAAAAAAATTAAACAGTGTCCGATTTTGAAATTCCGGTGCTACTACTATTATTATAAAAGCCACATCTCGATTTACCTCGCTAGAAAAAATGTTCAAATTTGATTAAATTGTAAATCACTCTCTTACGTGACTTCTGAGAAAATTAGCAAATTTCTGTTATTTGTGCCTGAAAGTTGAAGAACGCGGGAAAACACACTTCCAGAAAACCATTAAAAAAAAACGTAGAAATGGTATCTAAATTTGATGGAGCAGTTGGAGGTGAATTTCACGCATTTAGTAAATCTAAGTAATAATGGATGGGCAGAGAAGGACGTGGAAAAGAAAATATTAAGTTAAACAAGAATGACATTTACAAAGTTTGATAAGATCAGGAAACCGCTGTAGATAACAGAAAAGGCAGATTTTAAATTTGTCAAAACTTGCAGTGTTATGAATGCGAGTACCGGAAAATGAGTCTTTGTTAAAAAAATGCTTGAGAAAAACAGTTGGAGTAAGGTGTTCAATTTTTTTTTTTATGAATGAGGTGTGGAACAGGAGTGAATGGCAGAATAGTGAAAAATAAATTAGGATGATGTGGGATATGCCTTGAGGAGACCATAGGGAGAATGGCAAGGGCCGCCGCAAAAGAATGGAATCCTCAGTGGAAAGTGGAGGAACACCAGCCATGAGATAGAGAGGGAATTGGAAGAAACTAGATAAAAGTAAGAGTACATTCGAGTAACAGGAAGTAAGCATTTCCAGCAAGATAAAACCACCTAAACTGCTCTTAGCAGTATAAATATTTACGGGCTGACTTATAATTTAGATTAAATTGATCGATCTTTTACAAATTTTATACTGTTACAATAAAATTTGTATTTTTGCGAAAATTGATCAAATGAATGAAAATGTTACATAATAAATATAAAAGATTATGTAAAATTGAAACAAAAAGTATAAGAACCATTTTGATTAAATTTTTTAATCAATTAAAAAAGGTGACTTCATGCTCGAATGAAATAACGGAGATTGTGTGTGTGTGTGTGGATTTAAAGTATAAAATTGTTTATATTGTTGCCTTTGGCATCTCTTAGTTACATTATGAAGTTGTCACAGGCAAAAAATTTTACCATTTTCTTTACATATAAATAAGGTGAGACTATTTTAAGTTTATATATATATATATATATATATATATATATATATATATATAATATATATATATATATATATATATATAATATATATTATATATATATATATATTATATATATATATATATATATATATATATATATATATATAGTTAATGTACAGGACCCACCATGGCCCACAGAAAAGTGGCCACACTGGGTTGAAAAATCAACTCCATGGGTGGGTCCTGGCTTATACATATTTTAAATGTCAAAGAAAACTTGGATAGCGAAATGAATATTCAATCAAAATAAATAAACAAATAAAACGATTTCCTTACATTATAAATAGTCCTAATATTACATGACAAAATAATATATTATAAAAGATTTTCATTTCTTGAAGATGAGAGAAAATAGCGTTACTGTTGAAGTGAGAAGATTCAGATAAAATATGGGAAAACTTTTTAGAAGGTGTTATGTACCATAAAGTAGGAAAATTACGACGGCAATTATGGTCCAGTTGGGGACAGTCGATGAAGATATGATGAATAGATTGTGGGGTATGGCGACGGCAAAATTTGCAGATGGGAGGAAGGTCCCTTGACATGTAGTGGCTGTGAGTGATATTGGTGTGGCCAATACGGAGGCGTGCAAATATTATCTCGTACAAGCTCTTTCGTCGTTAAGAGGAAGACCACTCACCAATGTTCGGCTTTATATTTCTAAGTTTCGCCCCTCGCTGATCACTCGTCCAGCACTCCTGCCAATAAGACCGGAAGCCCTGTCAGAGAGCAGGATAGCAATCAGTTGATAGGAGGCGACCTTGTTGAATGGCATCTAGGAAGTATCTAGAGCAGCTCCAAAAGGAAGAGGCAACCATTTTGGCCTCTATGTCTTCTGTCAGCGATTTCGTAGCCAGTTACCCCTACGTGAGAGGGGGGGTCCAACATTGTATGATGTAATTGTAGGGGTAATGTTGGAGGTAGATTCGGATAAAGAGGAAAGGCTGGGACGTGGATCTCGACGGGAAGGGACAACAAATCCTGGTGGTAAAGAATAGCCATACAACAGAGATTTGGGTTGTTCGACCGCTTTTGGGAAGGAGTTTTCAGTAGTATTTGGTGGGGGCGGGGGTCATGAATGCGAGATAAGTTGAGTTCAACCATGTCCATATTATTGTGTGGGTTTGGTCGGTCGTTGGAAGAGCAGCCAAAATGGTCATGTTTATTAATGGGAGCGAAATCAGCATCTGCCAAGCAAGCAGATTCAGAAATGTGTGAGGGATATGGAGTTGTTTTTATGGAAATGGGAAAGGAAGGTGTCATCTTTTTGAAAAGATGTTGGTTGCGGTATTGGGTTCCAATATAGGATTCGTTGGGTTGACAAGGTCTGATACTTGAGATTTTGCCAGTAATTCATCATCAGAGTGATTTTGGGAGATAGGACAATTTGATGTAAGAATGGGAACCAATGGGTCTCTTTTCATGCCTCCAACAAATCCAGAACGCTTACAGCGTTTGCGGCGTTTACGTTGGTCAGTTTTCCATTCGTCTTTCTCGGAAGCACAGGAATTATTAGTGAGAGAGCGGGTCATCACATCAAGCTCCATTTGGGAGCTGTTATCCATTTCATCCGCTAGGGTATAGAATCCCTTGGGAAGTGCTGAGATAGGAAATTCGGAAGAGCTAGAATTATCTTGCAGACTATTAGAGAGTTGATTGATGGGTTGTCCGATAACTGTGATTGTTTGGATACAATCTGTTGACGAAGTCATTGCTTTTGTCTCTGGAATAGACTTATGGCGAGGTCTCTTCTGAGTTGATTTTTTACGTCAGAGGTTACTGTTTTTGTTCAGAAATTCGGATGCTTTGTATTTTAACGAATAATCTTTAGCTTGGTTATTATTCTTTTCTTTGTGTTTAGGAACATCTTTTTCAGGAATTTTAGTATATCAAAAGGAGGCGTATTAAGGGACAAAGAGACAGTCCTCTTGCATAAGTTGGGAAAACCTATTGGGTAGGTGGACAGTGTGTCTTGGCAGGAAATGGTTTCCAAGTTTTGTGTTGGATATGAACCAGCTTAGTTTCATTGCTGGTTTGTTGAAGGCTAGTACTCGGGATAGGGTTGTTGATGGCTTTTTTAATGAGAGATTGGATCAAGAGCTGCTTTTGTACTATTTGAGGAGTCGGTAGTGTGGGAAATACATGCAGACAGAATAAGTAACTGCCCGAGTTTCGCTGGGATTTTCGAGAGGAGTTTTGCTAGGATGGGGTGGTGTCCATGATCAACAGAGCGAAGCATGGGTGCAGCTTAAATTGTGGTGTAAGATTTACCTTTGTCTTGTAGTATTTTTCATTTAGTTGGTGTACATCTCTCCTGTTTCAATTATGTATGGATCAATAACTCCAAAACTTCCTGTCAAACAGGTAAGACGAGCATTTTGAAGGAAGCAGCACTTCTACAACACAGTGTATTTTCACAGGGAGTGTGAAATAATTTTCCGCAGACTGGGCATATGTCATCCAGTCCCCTACAGTATTTCCGGGGATGATTAAACCGTTTGACATTTAAAGCAACGTCTGGGTCGAGGGATAAACATACGAACACGGACTTGTGAATCCTATTTTTACCTTTGAAGGTGGATGAGGGGCATTAAAGGTCAGGAATAAACTAGGATTTGGGGTGCCAAGCGAGTTCCGACGAGGGGGAAATCTATGTTTGTAACGGAAAATCTTTTCTGCTGGAGATTTCTCATAATGACAGCTATATCTTCGTCTTTCTGTTCAAAAGAATAAATAGTGCCTTTAGATGCGTTTCTTATTTCATCAGGAGTAGAAATAAGAGGAATATTTGCCAGAGACGTCAAGGATGACAAAATTGAACTTTGATCCCGGTTAACAGCTTGTACGAGAAAGGACCCATTTCTCATTAATGTGACTGGAGGGTCTTCAACTCCTAAGAGCTTTTTCAAGTGCATCGCTAAGAAGAATGATTCTATGCTCAGTAAGAGCTTTGGAGCGCAGTATGTAGTACATTGGGAATGATGTGCCCGCTGGCGTTCCTGGAGGGGGTGCAGCGTACGCAGTAAACGAATGAGAACGGGACACCTTTGCGGGATTGCCCCGATTGTTTGGGCACCTGGGATGTTGATGGCGTGCCAGGCGACTGATCGCTGGAGATGGGCAGAGGCCTTCCAGGTGTAGTGGAGGGAGTTACGGCGTCAATATTCGAAGTACAATTCAGAGGAGTAAGTCCATTTATCGGTCGGGGTTCGGGAATCTTTAAATCCATCAGGTTCCGAGGCATCGTAAGGTTATCCATGTGTATATTATATTAAAGGGGTCTCCCCTCATGGGTTTCGAACCCTATGAAGTTTGTGCCCGGAGGACCGCGCTAAGCGGCGGGAAGTCTTTTATTATAGATGTTCCAGAGGGGTCAGGAAAAAAGATTCCAACCTGCTGCTAGGTCGTTTGCACCGAATCACGAACGGATGATACGGCTCAAACTACTTCGGCAAAGATGACACCGGGTGCCCCTTCCATAAGGAATGGTGTCATTGTCGTTCATCTACCTCTCTGGAAAAACAAAAAAAGTAATTTCTTCTAAGACACTGAAGATCTGTGTACCCGCCCAACAGTGTCTCACAGAGCGCCCCCACCATCGACAAGGTGAATAACTGAGGGGTATATATATATATATATATATATATATATAATGTACATATATATATTATATATATATATTATATATATATATATATTATATAATATATATATATATAATAATATATATATAATAATATGATATATATATATATATAATAAATATATTATATATATTAATAATAATATATATATATAATAATATATAAAATATATATATATATATATATAATAATATATATATATATATATATATATAATTATATTATTACTATATACTATATATAATATATATATACTCGTATATCGTACAGGACCCATCACGGCCCACAAAGCGGCACACTGGTTGAATAATACTCCATGGATTGGTTCTTGGCTTATACAGGTTTTAAATGTAAAAATAAATTTGGATGGTGAAATGATTATTTAGTAAAAAATAAAAAAAAAATAAATAAAACAATGTTTCAAGCTTTACAAATATACTATATATATATATATAATAATAATATAATATATATTATATATATATATATATATAATATATATATATATATATATATATATATATATATATAATATATTTATATATATATATTATATAATAGTATATCTTCGCTTTTGTTCCTCAAGGATTGGGCGTAAGGTTGCACTCATGCATCGGATAAAGAGAGCAGTAGAAGAACATGACAAAAGTCGAAAAGAACATCACCAGCCTTAACCCGGCCCCTCTGTTACATTTATAATTAGTGAGCAACTCGCCGTCAGTCCAAAAAATCCAGCCTAGAGCTTCATCGGGGCCGCGATGGACCCTCACTATGGTGGATCGTCAATGTAAGGGTTGCATCTTAGCGGTGGGCCACAACCATAACCTCTCACAAAACCCAACATTCATTCTGTTATACACCTTTCTTCTCGCGTCTACCAAACTCACATTTCTCTCCTTCAAACATTCGTTTACTGACTCAATCCACTTTTCTTCTTCGTCTCCCAGCCAGTCGTTCGCCACACACTCGCTCACAATACATCCGCTTTAAACAACCGACTACAATTCATGCCTTTCCATACTGACTCAATACCATCTCCAACATACTTTTCATTTATTCTCTCATTTACCCCTTTCTCCACACGCCACAACTCCTCTAATACGTTTCATTCCCTCATGTGTATCCAATTTCTTCTCTACACCCTAGGCACACACCTGAGATTGTCAATGCTGAACACGATGAACTTTAGATCTATTACTTCTATTCCAGACCATAGTATCACTACTATACAATAACACAGGGAACAACATCCCTCATGTAAATTATATATAATATTATATATATTTTATATATAATAATATATAAATATAAATATATATATATATATATTATATATTATATATTATATATATATATATATATATAAACCAGTAAATCCCAAGTGAACCACATGGAACACCAAAGTATAGGACAGCCTCCTCACCGGTTAGTTCAAGGTTCGGGTCTCCTACAATTGGAGGCGAACAAAAAGACCAGTTTTAAGCCTGCACCCCGTCAACCACAGGAAGTGTGAGGGAGGCCCTTGAAGACCCACAAGGAAGAGCACCGATAGCCCCAAGAGCTGATAAAAGAGGAAAAGCACAGAGTGACAGGCAGAGAAGGGTGGGAATTTAAAATAAATAAAATAAAACGGATAATTCGAAAAATTAGGGGATATAAAGATTAAAAGATTCCATATGTGACAAATACCCATACTAGTGCTAGTGCCGGAGGAATGGAAACAAGCCCCATGCAATTGGTTCTTGTCACTACACTATGCTATGTTCTAGGTTATTCATCAAGAGTATAACACCATAACAAGAATCAATACACACCTGTAGGATATATATATATATTATAATATAATATATATATATAACTATATATATATATACTATATATATATATATATATTATATATTATATATATATATATTATATATTATAATATATAATATATAATAAATATATAATATTAATATATATATAGATATACATATATTATATAATATATATATATATATATATATATATATATATATATTATTATATTATATATATATATATATATATATATATATTATATATATATATATATATATATAATTACCGTGTATTTATATATATATAGTATATATATATATATATGATATATATATTTATATATATATATATATATATATTATAATATAATATATATATATATATATATATATATATATATTAGAAGGGAAACAAATCAAACAAGCACAAAAATCGAGTAAAAGATTTTATTTCTAGCCTATCACAAAATAACAAATAAAATATATAAATAATGACAATTGTAGCTTAGGCTACTACGTAGATTTTATCTTGCATCCAAACACAATTAATCTAATTTGTTCTCTTTGTAGCAATATTCTTAACCTGCAATCCTGCACTCTCATCAGGAATCCTTGGGTCGCAAAGTAAAATAAGATAACGAAAATAAAATCAATTAGAATGGATACTTACAATTTTAGAAGTGCATTAAAAACATAAATAAAAATATGAAATATAAAATCGGATAAATATAGTAAAAAAATAAAAAGTTAAACATTTTCAAATAATGTATTTTTAATACGAATGAAATTAAAATACGTGCATGGTCAAAAATAAAAAAAGATAAAAAACGATAGAAGAAATACGAGATAACTAAATAATATATAAAGCTAAAAAATCAAAAAAAAAGAAATGAAATTATTAAAAAGAAAATAAAAATGATGAAAATGAAAAAAAGAACATTATAGCGATAAAAAAACAAAGATATTAAAAAGAAAAAGAGGAAAAATATAAAATGAAATAAAAAAAGAGACTAATCAAGAATTTCATCAAGAATAATAATAAAAAAAAAATAAAAAGAAATAGAAAAAAAGAAAATATAATAAATAAATATTATCAAATTATGAAATTGACATAAAAAAAACATTAAAAAAAAATATGTATTTAACACAATTAATAATACTACAAGGACGCTGAAATTAATGACCGATACTGAATTAAAAAAATCAAAACACGATATAAAGAGAAGTAAGCTTTCATTTTACATTTACACATAAATAACCTTCTAATTTGATTTATAATAATAATAATAAAAGCATAATAATAATATAGAATACCTTAGGGATGTTCATTCATAACGTTTATTTGGAACGGTTAAACAAAATAAGACAAAAATCAGAAAAATATGAACAAGAAAGGCATCTCGTTTTCACTGTGGCAATCTATTAATAATAATAATAATAAAAATCAATTGAGTCTTATTAATATTACAGTAATGAAACATCAAATATATTTCGTCTGGGCTACAGAAAAGTTATTATTATTTCTAACAAAATTCTGCTACATTTTAAATATCAGCTCCTCCTCACCAATTAAAATTGCCTCCCAAATGTTTTAAAGTTACGCAAAAATTAAAATCGACTGTGAACACAATTGGTGGCGCTGGTTTGGGATAGCTGGCCTTAAAGTTCAATTTCCTGTAGTCCCAGTGTTACCCTCTGAAAAGAGGATAAAGCACGTTAAAAGGAAATTATATATATTATATTTATAAATTATATATATATATATATTATATATATATGATATATATATAATATATATATATATATATATATATATATATATTATATATATATATATATATTATTATATATATTGGCGTAAATAACGCCTCCGCAAGCCCGCGGTGCGTGGGGCGGCAGGAGCGAGAGCGTACGGCGGGTAAGAGGTATGAGCTACATTTCGATAAATAACCTCCATTAAAGAAAGCTCTCTCTCTCTGTTGTATATATATATATATATATATATATATATATATATATAATAATATATATATATATATATATTATATATATATATATATAATATATATATATATATATATATATAATATATATATATTATATATATATATTAATATAATATGATAATATATATATAATATATATATATATATATATATATATATACCGTAAAATGGTGGAAACCAGTCACAATTCTGCGCTTTTTTTTTTTAATACTCATGAAAAAAATTCGAAAATTTGAATTACATCTATATTGTAATAAGATTAAATCCTCATATTTTGGAGTTTTCTTAATGTTTAGAATGAATGAAAATAATAAATAGTTTTAATAAATATTTTTAAAATTTTTTTGAAAAATTCATTTCAAAAATTGATTTCAGGGGAAAACCGGTAATTGGCCATGGGGGAAAACGGTAATGTATAATATTACTACGTTTGGTGCTTGTCCAAACTAATTTAGATATAATTTTAAGTGTTAAATTGTTTTAATAAACTTTGGTTATAGAAGTATATTGATAATAAAAAAACAAGCTCTATAGTTATATATTTATTGACATTTCCAAACGGATTTTTTCCAAAATTATCGGAAATTTTATTTTCATCGTTTTATGCTAAATAAACATTGAAAAAAAGAATTATGTACAAATAAATTTTTAATAATTTTAATTAATAATTAATATTTACACTTTTTTAACAAAATAGGCACTTTATATTATATTACGAGTATGTAAGCACATTTCACATGAACTTTTTGATGAAATTTTTTTTTACAATTATTTATTTATTTAAAATTATGACAATCAATTTTAATAATATTTACTAATAATAATAATAATAATTTGCACTTTTTAAACAAAATGAGGCACTTTATATTACGAGTATGTACGCACATTTCACGTGAACTTTTTTTTTTATCCTTACACTAGATAGAAAGAAAAGATAGGTATAGAAAACATTAAACAATGTTCTAATAGTCTACCATGCATAAAAACTAAAATAAAATCTTTAAATAAAACTAAAAAAATGCCATTATTCTATATAAGTGTATATATTATCGGTTTATCCCCCCACGCCCCTAACGGTTACCCGAAAAGAACAAACACTTAATAACTTTAAAAATAACTTAGAAAAAAATTTTACATGGAAAATGTTAGAAAATAAGACTTCCCAATGTGCATTATAAATTATATATTCTGAATCGTCATTCTACAAGTTCACAGTGTCTTAGAATTTTTTTGCGATTTTAAAAAAAAAAATTTTGCAAATGGGGGAAATTTTTTTTAACTTATAGGGTTGCAAGATATTTACTGAATTTTAAATATAGTTAAAATATTTTCAAGTACAATCGTTAAAACTTTCCTAATTTGAAAAAGTTTTATAAAAAAATATGAAGAGTATTTTAAAATTACCGGGTTTTTCCCCACGAAAACCGGGTTTTTTCCCACCATTTTTACGGTATATATATATATATATATATATATTATATATATATATATATATTATATATATATATATATATATAATATATATATTATATATATATTAATTATATAATATATATATATATATAATATTAATAATATAATAAGTATTATCGACACGATTTTTTTAACCCGATATAAATTGATAATAAATCTGGAAACTTTCAATATTATTGATTTTTTATCCAGGTATGACCCGCTTCTTAAAAGTCACCTGGAGAATGAGAAAAGCAGAACAAAATATATGAGTGCTCAATACTTCAGAATGGAACCCCGTTTGTTTGGCTTTACAACATGTGCTCCGTGACATAATAAGTGAAACTCAAGATGCGCCCTTTTTTTCTCTTATTTTAGATACGACCCAAGATATTTCTAAAACTGACCAACTGTCAGTAGTAATAAGATATGTCTGCATCAATTACGATGAAAAGAAGCTTCAAATTAATGAGTCATTCCAGGGGTTTATCCCCATAACAAATCAAAAGGCCGAAGGTTTAGAAAGTGAAGTGTGTAAGTTTTTGGAAAGCAATAACATTTCAATTAAAAAGTGCAGAGGGCAGGGCTATGATGGTGCTGCTGTTATGAGGGGGAAGTACATTGGACTGCAGACCAAAAATCAAGCGAAGTCGCCTAATACAGAGTTATTGCATTTGCAAATCACAAACCTTGACTTAGTTCTTGAATGATTCTGTAAAGATTACAGAAATGATTGTTTTTTTATTGATGTGATTAATGAGATATGTGGGTATTTCAGTCAGAGTCCTCCAAGATGGCAATCACTTAAAGAAATTTCTTCAGAAACCTACATGGTCAACAAAACTGTTAAATTAGCTGTCCAACTAGATGGTCTTCCGGAGTTTGGATTTCTTTTGCAGTTAAAGAATTTCATTATATTTTTGAATGGTTTATCAAAATCATCTCGAACTTCACAAATAGTTCTGAGTAGTTTGAAGGCGACAGCAATAAAGAAGACAATGTTCTACTTTCACTTCATTTTTAAATTAATGCTTGTGTTTCAAGCAAATTTTTTGGAAAGTATTAACGTCACTTTCTAAAACACCTGAATCAAATCCCTGGATGAAGCTTCCACTCTTTTAGAAGGTGTGTCACCAAACTAAACCAGTTGCGGTGAGAGTTTTACAAGCTAGTGAAAGAGGCCCAGGAAATTGCAAGAAGCTGGCTAAAGTGAGACTTCCACCCGCCTACTAAACCGCAAAAGCAAAGTGACAAGCTCTTTTGATGAGCTTTTCTAAGATGTTGACTTCATTGATTCTTTGCACAATTTCAGGGTGAGTTTTTTTTTTTTACAGAAACATTGATATTCTAATAGGCCAAGTGAATCGGAGATACATATGAGGAAGGTGAAGCAGATGTTTTGCTTTTTGAGCCAACCCTTACAAAACAAACAGATAAAGGACTCATGGAGTCTGCTGACTAAGTTTACAAAAATTATGAAGCAATCGGACGAGTTCTTTAGGTAAGGAAATGTGTTGGCTTCAGAAATGTTGTGGCAAAATAAAATTAAAGAAAAGAAAAATGAACAAAAATATACAATTGGGCACAGAATAATTGTGATTGAAAATATGTTGTCTGTAGTATGTCCAGAAGTGTCGACACAACATCTTTTATAATGTTTCTGACACTCCCAGTAACTTCATCATCTGCTGAGAGGATTCTTTTTTCAAAATTTAAAAACTAATAAAAAGGTTATTTGAGAAAGTACCATGAAGACCGTAAGGTTAAGTGAATTGGGTGTACTTAGCATAGGAGTATGATCGGGCTCGTGCACTGGACTTGGAGAAATTAGTGCGAACATTTTGTGATGCAAAAAGACGAAGGGGATTAATGAGCATTTAGAAAACTATTAATGTCAAAGTTAAAAGTAATGACAAATTTTGTATTGTTTATTAGTAAGTTTTGCTTTACTTTACCAATAACAGTAATGTAAACAGTGGTTTTAAAATGCGCATGCTCTTTTATATATTTAAAATATAAAAAAATAAATATATATATATATATAAAAATATATATAATTATATATATATATATATAATATATATATATATATATATATAATATATATATTATATATACTAATATAATATATATTATAAACTTTTTCATTGTAATACACTCTGGTTCTTTTGTAAAGCTAATGTGATTTTTCTTTGATATGAACAAGAAATTTTTTTGTCATCAGTTTCCAAAAACTCAGTCAACCCTGTCCAGATTAAACAGGGGGCGCAGCAAAATAAGTCGCGGGGGCGCAACCGACTCGTTACGCGACTGATATATATATTATATATGAATATATATATATATATATATTATATATATATATATATTATATATTATAACTATATATAATATATATATATATATATATATATATATATAAATTATATATAATATATATCATATTATATATTATATATATATATATATAGTATCTATATATATATATAATATCTATATATATATATATATATATATAATATATATATATAGTATATATATAGATGGTGCAATTCTCTGACAATAGTGGTGAGTTGCACCCGACCCCCTCCGATTTTAATGAAATTTGGTATACAAACTCAATTTTGGCAACAAAACTCACTCCCTAAAAAATATTAGGTTCCAATTTGAGTAGGCTGCCAAAACAGCCCCACACTTTTGGGGGGGTCCGCGAACTCACGTTCTTTCAAGACTGATAACTTTGTTCTACTTAATGCAGAATCAAATTTCAAAATGCATTTTAAGAATTAATAGATCTATAAAAAAGGCATGAATAAAAAAATCTGTACAACAATTTTTAAAAAAGTTATAAGGTGTTAAAAAAAAAATTCCCCCCCACCCCCCCTTTTGTTGATCAATTTTTAAAAACCCAGTATCCTACTTATAAACTGAGAATTTCTTTTAACATATACAAACATAAAAAGTCTGCTTATTTGATTGGATATACCCGCTTTTTAGGCTTAAAAAAAGGGTTTTTATGTAAAACAATTAAATTTTTTGAATAATTATAATTTGTACCTATACAATTAATTATAACCTCAGTAACAACTATATTCGAATAATATATATTATTATAATATTTTATATATATATATATGATATATAGTTATATATATATTATATATACTATATAATATATATATATATATATATATATATATATATATATATATATAATTTAGTATATATATTTCAGAAATTTTTTTTTAGTATTCAATAACAGTAGTAAGAAGTTTTTTTTACACTATGAGCAATAGAGGAAAGTCAGGATACCATGAGGTGTGCTGCAATCCTCTATTAAAACACAAAAAAGTTGTGACAAAGTCTTTGAAACCCATACAACAATGGATAGTAACCATGATGACTCAGCTGCACTTACAAATGACAGACCATATCTGTACAAACTGTGAAAATGAACTGCGGCTGTTGAAAAATAATGCTGAAGTTCCTACTGCTGAAGAAGACACGTCAAGTTTGTCAAGTAATGAATGTGTACTTAAACCAGATAACACAAATGCGCAGACACCACATAAGAAAGAACCAGAAGTTAGTCGAGCTTTCCTAAATGCAAGCCTACAGGAACTGGGAGTTTCTCCTATAAAATTTCGTAAGTAAAGTTCTATAGTTTTAGACTATTTACAATTTATTGCTTGAAAGAATAATGAACAATTTTAACTTGTGAATTTCACCATTTTCTCTACATAAGAGAATTATCTTTTGTACTAGTTTTTCAAAATTTGTCATGCTATTATTACTTATTTATTGTTATTATTAAGGTTATTACTTGGGAAACTGAAAGAACTATATGAAAAGTACAAGGAAAACTGTATTGATCTTATTGGATTTTCAACATTTGCTAAATTAAGGCCCAAATGGTGTGTTATGGCTGGTGCAAAGGGGACCCATAATGTATGTGTGTGTATACACCACCAAAATCCAAAATTAATGGTGTTTGCAATTGGTGTAAAGCATTTAACTTATAAAGATCTAATAAGAAAAACAGTGTGTCATGATGATGATGCAGGTTGCATGCTCAGATATGGTAGAAATTGCCCTAAAAAAGAAGAATTAGTAAAGTACTTAAAAACGATTGAAAATATGAACACAAGAGATTCAGTCACATATTCACAATGGGTAAGTACAGACAGATCAAATTTAATTACAACAGTACAAAATAAAGATGATTTCATAGAATTTTGGCCAAGAAAGTTTATGAATTAACAAGGCATCATTTTATCGTAAAAGCTCAATCTAATTATCTTAAAGAACTTAAAAGCAACCTACCTGATAATGAGGTTATAATACTTGGTGATTTTTCAGAAAACTATACCTTTATTGTACAAGATGCCAGTCAGGCTTTCCACTGGGTCAATGATCAAGTTACAATACATCCTTTTGTTGTATATTATAAAAAAGATGGTGTTCTACAACATGAAAGTTTTTGTTGCATTAGTGATTACTTAAAACATTCAACCATCATGGTATATGCCTTTCAAGTTAAGTTGATTGAAAAACTTAAAGAACAATTTGCATTCATTAAGAAAATTCATTATTTTAGTGATGGCTGTGCTGCACAGTACAAAAACAAATATAATTTTATCAATTTATGCCATCATTTTGCGGACTTTAATATATTATGTGAGTGGAATTTCTTTGGAACCGGTCATGGGAAAAATGTTTGTGATGGAATTGGTGGAGTCATCAAGAGAACTGTTGCCAAGGCAAGCCTACAAAGGCCATATAAGGATCAGATACTAACTGCAGACAGTTTTTTCTACTACTGTAATGAATATATACCAGGAATAAACTGCATATACATCACAAAGGAAGAAGTATTTAGAGCTGAAGAAAAACTGAAGAAGAGGTTTGAAAAATGTGTAACATTGAAAGGAACACAAGGGTTTCATAAAATTATCCCCATTAACACTGAAACTTTGAAAGCTTTTCAGATATCAAATTCAAAATCTTACAAAGAAGCTAAAATATCTGAAGTAAACATACATGAAAGTGATGAATACTCTCATTTTAACATGGAGGCAGCAGATATAATAAGTCACTATGTTTCTTGCAACTTTGAAGGTAATATATTCATTGGTATTATTGAAAGTTACTCTGAGGACTTTGATGATTTTTATATTAGTTTTCTGAAGGAGGAAGAACAAGGTATGTATATATTCCTAAATGTTGATGACCAAGTGTGGATTGAAAGGAAAAATATTCTTAAAAAACTTGCGGCTCCAAAACTAACACCAGGAAGAAAAATAATGTACAGCTTTGATATGGATGAACTGCAAAAGTCTAAAGAACTTTTGCAAAAAAGTAACTAAAGTGAAATCACTAACTATATAAATTCTCATGATTTTTCTGTTATATAGTATTCCTTTTGACTAATTAAAATATTAAGCTCGAGTTTATACTATTAAATTATAATCCAAGAACAGAGTATATACTATTAAATATAAATCCAAGAAAGTGTATATATATATAAATATATATATATTTATAT
Organism: Trachelipus rathkii; assembly: GCA_015478945.1. Classification (NCBI taxonomy): domain Eukaryota; kingdom Metazoa; phylum Arthropoda; class Malacostraca; order Isopoda; family Trachelipodidae; genus Trachelipus; species Trachelipus rathkii. Next base: position 35,752 of record JABUQX010010238.1, on the reverse strand, counting down.
TTATATATATATAATATTATATATTATTATATATATATATATATATATATATATATATATATATATTATATATATATATAATATATAGGGTATTATATATAGGTAAGATATTATATATATATATATACTATATATATATATATATAGGGGGCCCTATATATATATATATTCAATTTTAAAGTTGTATTGAAGGTTAATTGTAATAAAATTATAAATTATTTCAAAGAATTTAATTTTTACATAGAAACCCTTTTTTTTTTAGCCTAAAAAGAGGGTTTATCCAATCAAATAAGCAGACTTTTTATGTTTGTAAATGTTAAAAGAAATTCTCAGTTTATAAGTAGGATACTGGGTTTTTAAAAATTGATCAACAAAAGGGGGGGTGGGGGGGAATTTTTTTTTTAACACCTTATAACTTTTTTAAAAATTGTTGTACAGATTTTTTTATTCTTGCCTTTTTTATAGATCTATAAATTCCCTTTAAAATGCATTTTGAATTTTGATTCTGCATTAAGTAAAACCAAAGTTATCAGTCTTTGAAAGAAGTGAGTATGGCAGAACCCCCCTAAAATTGGGGGGACTGTTTTGCAGCCCCTACTCAAAATTGGAACCTAATATTTTAGGGGAGTGAGTTTTGTGCCAAAATGAGTTTGTATACCAAATTTCAATTAAAAATCGGAGGGGTCGGGTGCCAACTTTGCAAAAATTTGCATGATTTGTCAGAGAATGCCCATATTTTATTAATATAATAA
>JABUQX010010238.1:27500-30000 GCA_015478945.1 Trachelipus rathkii | reverse complement strand
TATATCGATATACCGATACTTTTTCCTCAGTATCGAATCAACCATATATATTTTTTTTAATTCTAGAAATTTTGAGTAGTTTTCTTTTTTCATAAAATAACATTTAAGCAAAATGTGTGTATTTTTCAGGCGCGTTTGGATGATGGAGAGTGGAGACATTTTGTCTGACTTAGGAGGAGGAGGGAAGGAGGAGGTCGATGATCATGCAAGAGAAGAAATAGAGGCCTATGGGCAAGAACAATTCTCATAAAATATACCTATTGCGTATTTTAAGCCGTTTTCGATTTTGCATTTCTGCTTACGAAACGTAAGAAATGCTAAGGTTTGCGTTCGATTATGTCAATTCAAGCACAAATTTAGGAAAATCCTCACCAAACGTAAGGAATTTCCTAAATTCTGTAAGGTTGCTCTTTCCCGTGCTTACCGAATTTAAAGAAAATGCTTACGAAAAAATGTAAACAAACAAGATGGCGGCGTAGCAGGTCGTTGATTTGATGAATGTTTCATTCATGAAATTATCTTTAAATCTAATTTCTTCCAAATAGATAAACTCCATCACAATAGTTGATCAATTATTTATAATAAAAACCATTTGTTATTTTTGTTTATTTCTGTTTATTCCAAAACCACGTGCTCCATCAGAACAGCTGATCAAAAATATTTGTAACAATCCACGTTTCGAATTTATGCCCCGAAGTTTCGTGCTAAAACTGGATTAGGCATTTCTTATGCAAGCGTTAGCACAATGCAAACCCATGAAAAACGGCTTAAGTTAAATTCTATATATATATATTATATAATATATATATATATATAATATATATAATATATATATATATATATATATATATATATATATATATATATATTATATTTATATATCACTATATCTATTTTTATATATATATATATTATATATATACTATATATATATATATATATATATATATAATATAAAATCTGCAGGCGCAAAGGCGAATAGGCGCAAAGGCGAATAGGCGCTGATGTGACAAAAATATAGGCGCTAAGCGCACTAGGTCCGGCGGCATAGGCGCATAGGCGAAGGCGCACTCAAAAAAATTATAGACGCGCCCAGCTCTGATATATAATATATATATATCTAATATATCCCAAAATATAATTTTTGTTTGACCAAAGTTAATAGAATTTTAGTTTCAAATCCCAAAGATTTTTTTTTGAGAATTTTTATTAATATACGGGGGAGGCGAATCGTATATATATATATATTATATAGTTCTTATATATATATATATATATATATATATATATATATATATCATATATATATATATATATATTCATATTATATATATATATATGTAATTGCCTCACAATTACTCTTTACTTCAAATGCATACCATATTTGGTAAGCTATGCATTTATGAAAATTAGAATGCGTCATACTTTAAGAATCCTTTCGCTTGCAAGCCAACGCAATACTTACAGGCAGGTATGGCCTTGTAAATGAGATGAACGCTGGTCGTTTCCTCTCGGTTACAAGAAGCCGCGTCAGTTCCCTGTGACTAGTCAAACTATCGTGATGTTTTGGTGATTGTGATATGGATGTAAATCTATAGAGCCCTATGCTTCATTTATATAGAATATATATATAATATATATATATATATATATAGAGTACGACAACGTTTGGCATTGTACTACGGCGGGGCAGGTCGTACTCACTCAAAGACTATATACTTTGACGGCGATCGTAGTAGTAAATGTCTATTCACACGATTAGATTTCGATAAGTATGTGCAGGACTAGAGTGAATGGACGGTATAGGTCTTTGTCGCAGAACTCGTCTAGTGTATGCCATGTTACTCTCTCACCCTATAGCTAGTCGTCTATAGATTGTCTCTGTCGAGGATGTGGTCTGTGTGATAGTGCTATCCACGCTATGGCGGATGTACTGATGCTCTTTGCGAGCTCGGTGCCTGAGATGGTGGAGCGCCTGAATTTCGAGTGCGGGGGGTGCCGCATAGAGAGATTCAGTTGATAACCTCACTCAAAACCGTTCTAAAAGACTTATTCTCACTATATCGGAATTAGGTCGAAGAGATCTGAAATGAGTGAGAGAAGCATAATTCCAGCGTACTCGGCGCTAGTCTATCACATCGCTGTAGCCGGGTTGGTGGTGTTGAAGGAGGTATCACACTGGAACCATCTGCCTCTCGTGCTTTGAAGGCTCTGCTCTCTGTATGCTTAAACCGCTCACGGAAGTTCCGGAATGCTGAGCTGACTCCACTGATGTCTATCTATATATCTATAATTAGTTATATATATATATATAATAGCTGTTACAGTTTATGTAATATATCATATTATTAATATAAATTATAATGGCCAATATAATTATATATCAGATGTTTAACATTGTATATATGGCCTTATTTCGTTAAATTTATTTTCCCTATCGCTGGACTGCTAAGTCTCTCGAAGCCATTTGAGATGAGCGCATTCCACTTTGAGTAAAGAA
>JABUQX010010238.1:15000-22500 GCA_015478945.1 Trachelipus rathkii | reverse complement strand
GTGTATGGTGATGAGAGGTATGAAGGAGAATCTTCTCATCCTCAGGATAGAGGATAGAGAATGAAAATTTTTAGAATCGGGCAAAGAGAGGAGACGTGTGAGAAAAAAGTTTAAAGATAGAGCGAAGAAATGGGAAGTTAAGCAGAAAAGAAAAGAAGTCGTACAGCAATCTTTTAGGCTGGGACGACACTTTTACACGAATGTTTACCTTGCTCCATCTATGAGTAGTAGGGAGGCGAAGACCAAAGTTTTGGTTGACACCGGATCTAGCGTTAGTATTGTCACAGCCCGAAGGCTCAAACAATTGGAAAAAGAGGGAAACTTTAAAGTACCCCTCCGTAAGACCGAGATTTAGTAGTACAGGGGGTGAACAATAAGCCAACGGTATTGAAGGGAGAAATACAGTTATATCTTCGCCTGCATGAAAAACATTACCTCACTACATTCCAAGTGAGTGATATAGATGGAGAGAATAGTTGGGATATTCTTCTAGGTAGCAACGTTTTGTCTAACATTCCCATAACTTTAAACTTCTTTTCTGCAAAAATGTCTATCAAGGAAGATAGAGAGATAGACATTCCGATCTTTGCCGCCCCACAAGGAATTTATTTGGTTAGAGAATTTTCTGATGGGAATCTTAAAAGAATAAGAGACATCAAGAAAAAGGAGGAGCAGTTGCCCCAGGCCCGAGGGCCTAGAGAGGAGAAACCAAGGATTGAACCAAATTTTTCGATAAACCACCGCGCCCGTGCTGCGGATAAGCTCTTTTTTCCTCGGAGCCGCCTTGCAGTTAAAAAACGTACGCAACGCGGATAAGCATCTTTTTCGTAGGGAGGCCGCCTTGCCAGTTAAAAACGTACGCAACGCGGATAAGCATCTTTCGCATAGAGAGGCCGCCTGGTCAGTTAATAACGTACACGCCGCGGTTGAACCTCGTTCCTATCGGAAGGTCGATCTGTCTGTATCCCAGGGGGAAAAGACAGCCTCTTCAGTTCGAAATTCGCATAGGCAGCAAGTGCCTAAACATGGAAAAAGAGATAGGGAAATTGCCTTGAACGGAAAAGCTCATATTGAGACAGACAAGGTGAAGAGAAGGACAGGGTGGGAATTAGCTACTCCCCCCTCAACTCGTCACAGCGCTGATCCCAGAGGGGCCAGATCCAAATTCAAGCACACACCCTCAAATTTGGAAGAAAATTTGGACCAATCCGAAGATTTGGAAGTTTCGAAGAGCAATGACCATGGAGGAGATGGTTATTTGATGATGGATGAAGAGTTTAAGATAAATTTGAAGGTAATCGAAAAGACTGTTTTGCCTAGTCAATCATGCGGATATCTAAAACTCCGACCGGAAACTCAAGAGGATTTCGAACTGGAGCGAATGTGCATAATGACACCAGCTTTCACGAAAGGACCCTTGTACGTTGCAAATACAATTAGTCCAGTGAGGGATAATACAGTTATCCTCAGTTATATAAATTTGAGTGACAAATCCTTTTATCTGAATAAAGGTGTGAATCTAGGAGAAGGGTATCCGATTATTAGCGAACCAATCAAGAGAGGCACAGACGGAAAAGGACACCAGAGAACAGTTTCTGCTAATGTAGCCACCTGCTCAAAAGGTCTTACGAAGACAGAGTTAAGGCGAGTGTACAAAGAAATCATTGAAGAGAAGATGTCAAAAGAAGATGCGGAAAACTGTCTTCTCGAAAAGCCAGAGTATCTGGAGGAATTGCTAGAGCTCCTCACATGGACTACCATGACGTATTGGCACTAGATGATGATGCTGTCCCCGTCTGTCCGCTTCAGAAATTCAAGATTGAGCTGTTACCTGATGCCCCTAAGGTCATCTTTCGAAAACAGTACAGATTACCGCACCGGTATTTGCAGGACATCGATGATTTCACCGACTCCGCACTGAAGAAGGGTTACATCAAAGCCTGTTACAGCCCCCACTCGTCTCCGTTACTGGTGGTGGCTAAAAAGAACAGCACAAAACCAAGAGTGTGTTTGGATTACAGGTACCTCAACTCCCATAGCATTCAGGACGTGTTTCCTTTGCCTTCAATCGACGAGATTTTTACATCCCTAGGGGGTAATACCGTGTTTACATCCGTAGATTTATTGGATGCATACAACGCCTTAGAGATAGAAGAGGAGACGCAGAAGTTGATGGCATTTAGGACAAGGAAGGGCCTTTGGTGTCCGCACTCGCTTGATGTTCCGGTCCATAGAATGCTCCAGAGCATTTATGCCCGCCCGATGACCATGGCCTTAACCAACTGCTCAGGGGCTGTGGCAAAAGCTACTCTAGACGACGTAATTGGTGCTCGGAAGGGAACGTGCCCGAACACTTTTGAAAATTTGAAGAAGTGCTCACTGCTTTTAGAGATAAGATAGATAGAATCCAGGTGTAGGTTTTTTTACAATGCAGCACTGTTTTGTACTAGGATTCAAGAATAGGAAGAGATGGGAATTAAGTCCCGACCCTGGCAAGTAGAAACAATGAAGAGTTTCGTCCCTCTGACGAATGTGAGGAGACACAGAGTTTTGCTTGGTTTCTTCTCTCTTATTTTCGCTTCCTCATAAAGGACTTCGCCGCGGTAGCACAACCTTTGTATGATTTGATAAAGAAAGATGTCCCTTTCCTCTGGACGAAAAAACAACAACAAGCTTTTGACACTTTGAAAGAGAAATTAGTGGTGCAGCCACAACTAACTTTCCCTGATTACAGCAAGGAATTCTTCGTGAACACAGACGCTAGTAATTACGGAATCGGAGGAGTGTTGTAACCAAACTGACAAGAAGAGGGAAAAGAGAACCACTCTCTCTCGTGTCCCGTACACACTCAGAGGAAGTGAAGTTTGATTATGATACGATCGAGAAGGAATGTTTAGCCGTGGTGTTCTGCTTGCAAAAGTTCAAGAACACCATCTTCGGCTATAAGGTAACTATCATCACTGACAACCAACCTCTCTGCTTTATTTTTAGAAATAAGCAGCAGACCGGCCGGTTGGCTCGGTGGAATCTCTTAGTAAACAGTTTCTCACCCACCATAGTATACAAAAGAGGAAAGAATAATGTTGCCCCCGACTATCTGAGTAGGCATCCGGCATCTAATGTGTTCCTGGTTAAGGAAGTAGAAAGAACAGAAAAGTTCCCTCGAATAGATTTCGCTTTGAGTCGGGAAAATTTCATAAATAGAACACCAGAAAATGTCCGTGGTAGGAAACTTGGTAATGGGCCAAGAAGAATTCCCAAAAACACACCCACACAACTTTATAAAAGGCATCTTAAACATTACGCTGTGGAGAAAACCTTATCTTGTTTACTTTCGCGGATAGTATGATTTACAGTGTGATTGACCAGTGCCACGCTTCACTAGCTAGCGGACACGGTGGTCAGCAAAGAACTGAAAAGAGAGTAGAGGAGAAATACTATTTCCCTGGTATTCAAAAGTTAGTTAAGGAATACTGTAGTCAATGCGTATCATGCGCCAGAACTAAGGGTCCTAGACCCCCTGTAGCAGAAATTAATCGATGGCCATTGCCGTACACACCTTTCTCACGCGTTCATGTTGACAGTATTGGAAAATTGCCTTCTTGTACAGGATCAGGAGCCAAATACATCTTAGTATTTCGCGATGTTTTAACACGGTATGTTGAATTAGTGCCTTGCAAGACTAGGACGAGCGAGGAATGTGCCAGAGCACTGCAAGAGAGGGTCATATGTAGACATAGTGCTCCTCAACTGCTTGTCTCTGACAATGCCTTGGAATTTACGAGCCAGGTGTTTAAGGACTTATGTAAGGCGTGGAGGATAAAGAAGATAGAGATTTTGCCTTACAAAGCCTCCCAAAATGGTGTTGTAGAAAGAATAAATGCTGATATTGAATCTTTCTTGCGGCACTACGTGAATGCAAACCACCGAGATTGGGATAAATACCTGAGCTTTGCCCAAATCGCTATCAATTCCGCGTATAATCGATCTATAGGGTCTTCACCCCACTTCCTGTTACATGGGTACATAAAGAGGCTCCCTTACGAGATGCCTGATTATGTATCACCTTTTGTGAATAAGACAGAGAAAATGAGATTCATTTCAGATGAAGTAGATACGATAGTAGAGAGGATCGATTATATAAGAGATTTGGCAAGAGAGAAGTTAGAAGCGGAAACCACAAAAACTTTGGAGCAACAACATAAAAGGGCCAAGCAAAGAGAATTCAAAATAGGGGATTACGTGTTCGTTAGAGCAGTAAAAAAGCCCCATCAAAGTTCGAAGTTATGTGCCAAGTTTGACGGGCCATATATTGTCCAATGTTTGAGAGGACCAAACAAACTGATGGTGTATTGTTTAGATTCAGGCCGAACCTTCCCTGTCCATGTGGACAACGCCAAGGTGATCCCGGCAGAAAAGTTCACCGAGTCACACTTTGACTTTATGAATGATGAAGTTTGGGATCCCCACGTGGTGGAAGAAATGTTAAGCTCCAAAGAACAAAAAAGGGAAAGAATTGAGGAAAGACAACAGAGAAGCGACCCAGGAGTCCCTTCTGAGAGAAAAGAAGAAGAAGAAGGAGGAGAAGAGGAGGAAGAAGACGAAGGAGCAGAAGAAGACGAAGAAGCGGAAGAAGACGAAGAAATAGAAGAAGTAGATGAAGTGGAAGAACTTCCTCCTCCCACAGATCAAATGTCTTCCCAATATTCTTTCCAAATTCCCATAACGCCACAAATTCAGTCCGGACACAGCTACTTTCCAACTCCCCATCCCCCACAATCTCAGCAAGAATACTACAACTCTTACTCTATCCCCCCACCTCAGCAGGTACCGAGTAGTTCAAATTCTTGGAGCCATCCGACTCCAGTGCAACAACCGACCCCGGTGGAACCCGTAAGAGAAAGTAAACCCGTGGAAGAAAGAAGATTTAGCGATGAGATTGTAGAAAGAAGAAGATACAGCGATGTAGTCGTCGGAAGAGCGCGTCCAGACAATGAATTTAAGTGTTCCACTCCAAAGATTGACTTCCCAACAACTCCCTCCAACCCTGCGGTTCGGAGAAAAGAGTTTAGACCATCTTTATCCCCTATTCAGCAAGAGATTTCCCTAGAAAACCCTGTTCAAGAAACTCTTCAGGAGCCACCAGCACGCGAAGGTGAGGTGTATGGAGCCTATGGTGGAACCCCTCCAAGAGCAAATTCCCCTGTGAAATCTCCAATTTCCCCAGTGAAAGATGGCCGTTTTCCCATTCCCACTGTTGTAGAATCACCCCCTATGGAATTCGTCAGAGATGACAGGAAGAAAGATCCATCTTACAGACCACATAATTTGTTTACTGGTCCCAGAGATTCTACACCCATGGTTACAAGAAGTCAAACAAGGATAAAGGAACAAGCTTTACAGCAACAGCCCGAGGCAAGTGACAACACGGAGACTACAGCGAAGACTCCTGTCCAGCCTCCACCTGTCAAATTGGATTTGAACACAACAGTCCGAGGAGGGAAAGCTTGGTATTTGCCTCCTGGTTACTAGTTCATCCCAATTTTGTATATACTTTGTATATTCCTAGATTTAAGAGAAAATTCTTATAGTTTGTAGAATGAATTCTTCTTATTCTGTTAGTCTAAGAAGGATACTTTAATTTTAAGAATATGATGAAAGTACATTTCGCTTCGCGTCTGTACTAAAATTTTTTTTTCTTAGTTAAGAAACACTTAGTGGATTAGGAAAAATATTAGACTGGATTAGTAGACGATCGTCATAAATTTAAGAAAACTAGCCTGGATTAGCATATTTTAAGAGAATTAGTTGGGATTAATACATATTCATAAGAACTCTAATCTTAGAATTTAGATGTAGCTTCAATAGATCTTAGAATAGATTAATTCACTAATAGTTTTTACTCATTTTTTTTATATAAAGAAACCTTTTAAAAATATGTTTTTTCACTCTCAGAATAAGGGGGGGGACAGCATTTTTAATAACAAAAATAAAAATACAAATAAAAAAAACCAAAAAACTTTTCTATTAAGAAAACAAAAAAAACAGTAAAAGTAAGTAAGTAAGTAATGGCTAAGTATGTAACTAATAAAAAATCAACCTAGTAAGTAAGCTAAGTAATATACTAACTAGTAAATAAACAAAATATTATTAAAATAGTATATAACGTTGAGTTTAAAAACTCTACACTTTAGATTTTAAGTCAACTTAACTCGATTATAGTTAAGAAAGCATTTAGTTTAGTTAATAAACGCGACGCTTTAACTAACAATTTAATTTTAAAATATTAATTAAATCATTTAGGCGACCTTTAATATCTTATTCAACAACCAAGCAAAAGTAATAAAGTAATAAATATTTCAGAAATGAATTTCGGAATACAGCTTTGTTGCTATCCTCATCGTATCACCAATGCAAAGCAACTCAATAAATGAAAAAGAAGAACAAAGATTCTACCTGGTTTAGTTTTATATCGTACAGGAGAAGTCAACTTCATAGAAGGATACCTCGATCTAGTTATCTCCTTAGAATGTCCTTCAGACATTAAAGAAACTATCTTCAAGACGACTAAACTGGTAACCAACGTCAAAGAATCATTTTTACCATCGTTCGAAACCATGTTTCTAAACGTTTCAACACACCAAAGGGCTCACCAATGGGAATTCAAGCTAATGACCATCCGAGTAAAAGTGTTAGCCCAGAAATTGAACGAAGTAAGTGAATTGCCTTGGATCTCTGCAAGATCAAAAAGGAAGCGAGCCGCTTTTGAATTTGGAGGAGACGTCCTCAACATTCCCTTTGGCACTGCCTACCGATAAACAGGTAAAACTACTTCGAAAGAAGATCAACATCTTAGGTAATTATGCCTCTACTTCAAACTTATTGATTACTGAACTAAAGGAACAGTTGAAAGCGAATACTCGTACTTTAATAAACTTTAGGGATAGCTTACAAAAATTAATTGAATTTCAGAGTAGTCTAAGTGCTACGCACAATATAATAAACCAATTGGGAAGTATCAGGGCGTTAATAAATCTAATTGAGCAAACGGTTCATAATATTCATCAAATCCACCAATTAGTGATAAATTCACTCCAACTCGCTAAAAACAAAATAACAAACTCACAACTTTTTTCTCCCATCTTCCTATTGCCTTTTGTACTAGAAATGAACAAAGAGACCAAACTTCACACAGTCATTCCTCTAGAAACAAAAACATACCAAACTTTCTTAACCTACTCTTGGACTATCCAATCTGACGCTAGCCCTTATGAACTAATCACTCTAATTCCTTTTATCTCAATAGAGAAATTCATCTCATACAAACTTATATCTTTTCCTACCCACCTTCCTTTAAACAGATCACTAGTTCGAGTCATGTACAACGACCCAAATAATTACTTCTTTGTGAATTACGGTAATCGGAAATACACTTACCTTAAAGAATCAGCACACGATCTTTGTAGACATTTAGGTCAACTAGCAGTTTGCCCTCAGTCC
>JABUQX010010238.1:0-10000 GCA_015478945.1 Trachelipus rathkii | reverse complement strand
ATAATTGAAATTATATAATTATTTCCATCTAAGAGAGTTATCAAGTCTTTTTAATTGAAGAATGTGTTCGAATGCATGCAATCGATAATTAAAAAAAAAGTTTGTAATTTATTGCATACTTACACATAAATTTTATAAAAAAATTATTTATTATATATATTATATATATATTATATAATTATATATATATATTACTATACTATATATATATATATATATATATATATTATATATATTATATATTATATATATATATTATATATATCATAATAATATATATATAAACCTAAGCCCCTCCATGCCAAGGTGTCAAAAACGTCGACAGGATATATATATTATATATATATAATATTATATATATATATTATATATTATATATATATATTATAATATATATAATATATATATATATATATATATATATATATATACATATATATTACAGGTGGGGCTTTAACGCGTTAAAGCGTTAATCCGTAATTACTCGTTAATATTTTTTTTCGTTAACTTTTAACGCTTTCGTTAATTTTGAAAAAAAGTAACGCTATTAACGAGTTAAAATTTTCCCTACATCCGTTAATCGTTACTTTAATTTACGAGTTTATAAAATATTTTCTTATCAGATTTTAAATTTGATATTAGAATTCGATTTTGATAACAAAACTTTATTTCGCAAACTTTCCTAAACGTTCTCTCAATGCTCAAAAATGTGTTTTATTTTTACACGGTTATTATCCCGTTTAGAAAATGTTTGACGTTTTTCTTTTGCTGTATTTTCTCATTTCTTATCGGTTCGCTGAAGAAAAAAAAGAGATAGTGACTGTTGCTCGTTCAATGAGTCATTAACTTCTTTCGTTAGTTACTGTGGAGTAGATAACGCCCCCGCAACCCCCGCGGTGCGGGGGGGCGCAGGAGCCGAGAGGGCGCACGGCGGGTAAGAGGAATGAGCACATTTTCGATGAAAACTCCATAATGAAAGTTTTTTTTTCTCTCTCTCTCATATATATATATATATATATATTATATATATATATATATATATATATATATATATATATATATATATATATATATATATATATATATATATATATATATATATATATATATATATATATTTTTTTGTGTTGGGAGATGTTTGGAAAGCAAAGACTTGCGTTTAATTTTTGTTTCAATTGCAAACACGTAATCTAATAACCAAGGCATTACCAAATAATATAATTAGTTCTAGCATTAAACTAATATTACTTATTGTAGCATAAATTAATAAATAATTGTTTTTCAATAAATTTTTGTATAATAAAATGAATAAAAATTTTGGGCCTATTAGATGGCCTACTTGTTGGCCTATATAAAAATTATTATGAAATAAAAATAATATAAATAAATTTAACATAAAATATAATAAATAATTATTTTACATTAAATTTTGTGTAATAAAAATGATTAAAATTTTGGGCCTATTAGATGGCCTACTTGTCGGCCTACATAAAAATTTACAAAGTATTATTGGCCAAACGAAAATCGGGCGTAGGTTCCCCATGAAAGTGGCTTACTTAAGATAATAGGCCCTTAGTATATGCTAACCTAAGGGTGCTACCATGAGGATAAGCTAGCTAAGTAATTATAAATAAAAATATATAACGAAATACTATATAATAACGCCACTTCACAGGGTACCGACATTTATCACTATTATTTACATTAATATATAATTGCACTGTCCATTTCACTCACCATGGCATAAAGAAGTAAATCACATGCTTTAATAAGCTTCAGATAATATAAAATAATAAAATATTCATAATTCTTCTGAGCAATTGGAAAGCGTCGATGTAAGGCGAAAATGGCGGCAAGATAAGATGCTAGAGGCATGTCAGTAGTATCAAAGATGAGGACGCACGACAGTCGTATTCATAATTTATAAATTTGCCATGGTGAGAAAAAGAGTTCGTTCAATAAACTACGCTTTTGCCTTGGCACGCTATTTTGGTAAAATTGACCTGACCTCAATCACCACAGATACTCCCCTGCAGTGCTGAAGGCACGAAACTATTCCAAATAGCGCGCCGGCCTCGAATGCGCCTACCCTGCTCGATATTCTACGTAGCCGGTTGGGATGGAGGTCTGGACAGATTCCCGATTGTCGATCGGGGTGATCGGCAGCGAGTCGGAACATCTGCAATGTGTCGGTAAGAGTAGCCCGAGGTGGAGCTTGAGGTAAAAATCCTGAGCCGGAGTGGAGGGAGGCAAGGGTGAGCGACTGACCGCGTGCGGGTGAGTCCTGAGCCGGTCGTATGGTGCTGGTGCGGAGGAAGGAGGCGGGAGGAGGAATAAGGAAGAGGATCAGGGGAAAGGAGAGAAGGAAGGAGACAGAAGAGGAAGAGATGCAGGAGGAGAGATAGGAACGTTAAAAGAACGAGTTAAGGAGGAGAAATTGAAACAAAAGGTAAAGCGTCAGGGTCGAGAACAGGAAGAGGATTCGCCTCGAAGAAAGCAGGCTTAAGGCGGTCGATCGAAACGACCTCTGTGCGTGTGGGACGCTGGATCGTGAAGAATTTCTCCTTCCTAAGTATCACAGGAAAAGGTCCGTCGTACTTAGGTTGGAGAGCGGTGCGGTGGGAGTCATGTCGAACGAAGACATGAGTGCAGGAGGAAAGGTCCTTAGGGATATAGGAATGCACCTTGTGTGGACGAGAAGGAGTCGGTCTCCACGACGAAGCACAGCGCCTCAAGCGGGTAAAATAAGCAAGCGGGTCGGCTGTAGAAGGAAGGAGAGACTGAGAGAAGAAAGTCACCTGGAAGGCGAAGAGGAGAACCATACACTAATTCAGCAGCCGAACAGTGCAGATCCTCTTTAACAGCGGAACGAATGCCAAGCATTACGAAAGGGAGAGCGTCAGTCCAATTTTCCGGATTGGGCTGAGCTAGAAGAGAAGCCTTTAGCTGACGGTGGAAACGTTCAAAATGCCGTTCGCTTTTGGATTGAAAGAAGTCGTGTGAATCTTCTCTGAACCAAGAAGATTCATCAAATCTCTCCATAAGAAGGATTCAAAAGGTCTACCTTGGTCCGTTGTGACAGAAAGCGGCACACCAAAGCGCGAAATCCAATGAGCCAAGAAAGCTTTAGCTATGGATTCCGCGTTGGCGACAGAGAGAGGGATAGCCTCGGTCCATCGTGTGAAACGATCTATGCACGTAAGAATGTATTTCTTACCGCGGGAGGGAGGCAGAGGTCCAACGATGTCGATGTGGACACGTTCAAAGCGAGCACCAGGAGGTAAGAAAGTGCCTAGCGGGGACTTGGTGTGACGGTGGACCTTAGAACGCTGGCAGGGAAGGCAAGTGCGACACCAAGTTGCTACATCGGCATTCAGATCAGGCCACACAAATCGGGCAGCAACCAGTTTGCGTGAAGCCTCAATGCCAGGGTGGGAGAGCGAGTGAAGATTGAGGAAAACAGCCTTACGGAACGATGCAGGTACGAAAGGACGAGGAGATCCCTGAAGAGACATCGCACAGAAAGTTTTCTTCTCTACTCCAGGGAGTTGGCAGCCACTCCAGCTTGAGAGCCAGAAATCTTGTGGAAGCGCAGGATCCTCAGTAGTCTGGCACGTTGCCATTGCGTTGTAGTCGATGTTGGGTAAGGCTGAAATCGCGGTCGACTCTTCAAATGGCGGGAGAGAGCGTCAGCAGTGAAGTTGTCGACACCTGAAATATGTCTGACATCAGTGGTGAACTGTGAGACATACTCAAGGTGACGAGCTTCTCGAGGAGAGTGCCGTTCGTTTCTGGAGACAAAGCGAAGGTAAGTGGTTTGTGATCAGTGAGTATGTGGAACTCACGACCCTCCAGAAAGTAGCGGAAATGACGAACGGCGAGATACATCGCAAGTAACTCCCTCCCAAAAGCACTATAGCGAGTCTCAGGAGGTTGCAACTTGCGAGAGAAAAAGGCGAGAGGAGACCACACTCCGTTCAGGTGCTGCTGGAGGACACCTCCGACAGCAAAATCGGAGGCATCTACCTGAACTCTGGTCGGAGCTGAGTCCTGAGGGTGGACTAAGAGTGTGGCAGAAGCGAGTGCTTCTTTGGAAGCTTCAAAAGCAGCCGTAGCTTCGTCAGACCAGTCCACTTTTGTAGAACTGCCTCGGTGCTTTGGGCGGATGAGAGCAGTGAGGGGTCGAAGAATATCAGCGCCCGATTTGAGAAAACGATGATAAAAGTTAAGCATGCCGAGGTACTGACGAAGCTGCTTCTGAGAGACAGGCCTAGGGAAGGTGCGAATGGCCTCGACGCGCTCTGCAAGAGGGCAAATGCCATCCGCTGAAACAGTGTGTCCTAGAAAGGTAAGAGAAGGGACACCAAAAACACACTTTGCCGGGTTGAGACGCATGCCACATTCGTCCAACCTGGCAAAAACTGCACGTAGATGTTGCTCATGCTCGGCAGGAGAAGAGGAAGCTATGAGGAGGTCATCCAGATAAGCAAAGGCGAAGGGGAGGCCTCTAAGAACGTCATCGATGAAGCGTTGAAAAGTCTGAGCGGCACCCCTCAAACCGAACGGCATGCGTGTGTACTCAAAGAGGCCAAAAGGAGTGATGATGGCCGTCTTCGGTATGTCCTCTACTGCTACTGGGATCTGGTGGTACGCCCTGATAAGATCCAATTTGGAAAAGATGGTCTTACCGGCCAGATTCGAGGTGAAAGACTGGATGTGCGGGACAGGGTAGCGATCTGGTATCGTACAAGCGTTCAGAGCCCTAAAATCTCCCACAGGCCTCCAATCAGAAGCACCTTTAGGGACCATGTGGAGGGGGGAGGACCATGAACTTTTGGAAGGGCGGACGATACCAAGTTCGAGCATGTGCTCAAACTCCGCCTTGGCTGCCTTGAGCTTGTCAGGAGGCAGACGCCGAGCACGAGCGAAGGTGGGAGAGCCAGTAGTCTCTATATGATGGCGCACAGAATGTTGAACAGGAGAAGAAGAAGAACAAGGGTTCAACAGCGCCGGAAAATCCTTCTGCAGGATGGGTAAAGAAGGGGGAGGTACCAGAAGAAGGAGCAACCCGCAGCAGATGCCTTTAAGAGCAAAGAAACTACGGTACCTGCAGAAGACAGAGACGTACAACCGTCAACCAATCTCCTGTTTCTTAGATCGACCATAAGGTCGAAATGTGACAGAAAATCAGCTCCCAAAATGGGTTGGGTAACGTCAGCGACCACGAATACCCAGGGGAATTGACGGCGGAGAGAGAGGTCTAAGGTGCACAAACGCTCACCATAGACAGGGATGGTACTACCATTTGCTGCGTAAAGAGCCCGGTCAGGAAGAGGGACAGCGGACTTTTGGGTAGTATCTCGAGGAAGAAGCGAAAACGACGCACCGGTGTCGATCAGAAAGAACAGGTTTGTAGACCTGTCGAAAAGGCGCAGGACATCCTGAGATGAAGAAGGCGGAGAGGAAGAACAAACAGAGAGGTGGCCAGCTGGATCCACCGCCTTTATAGATTGCTGGCGAAGAGGTTTCCCGACAAAGTGCAGGGTTGGGAGCACTTAGTCGCCTTCAGGCCATACCGATGGTGGTAAAAACAATATCCGTTAGGATATTGCTTAGTGCCTGGGGTGGGAGAACGGTCAGAGGAGTGGGTGCGGGAAGATGAATCCTTTGGGGACCGTAGCATAGCGGAGATGTCCTTTAGCACCGCCTTGACATCAGCCATGCCTTGTTCCAGAGATGTAAGACGGGCCTCAACTCTAGAAAACGGAGAGGAACTTGGATCGTGAGAGGCGTTGTAAATAGAGCAGGGATACGAGGCATGGGATGGGTACGCCGGGTAATAAGAAGCAGCGGAAGAGGAGACTGAAGAGACCACAGAGGTGGAAGGAGAATCTGTTCCAACCATGACGAGAGCAGTAGAAGAAAGTAAGAGAAAAGAAATTGTGAAGAGAGAAGGTAAGAATTAGGAGAGGAAAGAATGAAGGAAGAAAGCAAAGCCACAGCACAAATACAAAAAAAAAGTTAACTTATAAATGATGGAAAAAAATATTGGCAGTGCGAAAATATGATAAAAAAAAAATTAACTATTTTGTTCCTGGTATAAATATAGTAAAAACTCAATAACTTTTTTGTTCCCGGTGAGATGATAATTCTATTTCCGTCTTGAGAAAAAAAAACTGTGCTGTTTCCGGTGTATGCTACCTATGTATATATATATATAAAAAAAACTGAAAATTATATAAAATTAGTTATATATAAATATAATATTTCAAATAATAAAAAGTAAAATGAGAAGAATGTAATAATATAATAATAATAATAATAATAATAATAATAATAATAATAATAATAATAATAATAATAATAATAATAATAATAATAATAATAATAATAATAATATAATAAAATTAAGCCCTGATTATCAGCAACAGGACGGTTTTCCTTTGTTTGGCCTATGGATGGGGTCCACTGTGAGCTCGATAGTTGCGATGAAATGGGATAGGCTGGGTGTTGGGAGCCTACTTCTTCGGGTAGGCTTCAAAATCACTCCTTTGGTCACCACTCTTTGGCGTGGGAAAGGTTTGAACAAAGACTTGCAGTTGAATTTGTATTTAATCAAAAACACGGACCCCAATAACCTGGGAATTAAACAATAATAATAATTAATGCTAAGAAATAAAATAATATCACTAAATTTAACATAAAATATAATAAATAATTGTTTTACATTAAATTTTGTATAATAAAAATGAATAAAATTTTGGGCCTATTAGATGGCCTACTTGTTGGCCTATATAAAAATTATTATGAAATAAAAATAATATAAATAAATTTAACATAAAATATAATAAATAATTATTTTACATTAAATTTTGTGTAATAAAAATGATTAAAATTTTGGGCCTATTAGATGGCCTACTTGTCGGCCTACATAAAAATTTACAAAGTATTATTGGCCAAACGAAAATCGGGCGTAGGTTCCCATGAAAGTGGCTTACATAAAATAATAGGCCCTTAGTATATACTAACCTAAGGGTGCTACCATGAGGATAAGCTAGCTAAGTATTTATAAATAAAAATATATAACGAAATACTATGTAATAACGCCACTTCACAGGGTACCGACATTTATCACTATTATTTACATTAATATATAATTGCACTGTCCATTTCACTCACCATGGCATAAAGAAGTAAATCACATGCTTTAATAAGCTTCAGATAATATAAAATAATAAAATATTCATAATTCTTCTGAGCAATTGAGCGTATGTCGTGCGAAAATGGCGGCAAGATAAGATGCTAGAGGCATGTCAGTAGTATCAAAGATGAGGACGCACGACAGTCGTATTCATAATTTATAAATTTGCCATGGTGAGAAAAAGAGTTCGTTCAATAAACTACGCTTTTGCCTTGGCACGCTATTTTGGTAAAATTGACCTGACCTCAATCACCACAATATATATAGAAGTAAGTTAGGCCTTGATAAATTTTAAAATATTATAAAAATATTATTATATATATCATATATATATATATATATATATATATATATTATATATATATTATATATAATATATATATATATATATATATATATATATATATATATATATATATATATACACGATATTTTTTAACCCGATATATTGATAGTAAATCTGGAAACTTTCTCAATATTATTGATTTTTTATCCAGGTATGACCCTCTTCTTAAAAGTCACCTGGAGAATGAGAAAAGCAGAACAAAATATATGAGTGCTCCTATTCCGAATGAACTCGTAGGTTGGCTTCACAACATGTACTCCGTGACATAATAAGTGAATCTAAAGATGCGCTCTTTTTTTTTCTCTTATTTTAGATACGAACAACCCAAGATATTTCTAAAACTGACGAACTGTCAGTAGTATAATAAGATATGTCTGCATCAATTACGATGAAAAGAAGCTTCAAATTAATGAGTCATTCCTGGGGTTTATCCCCATAACAAATCAAAAGACCGAAGGTTTAGAAAGTGAAGTGTGTAAGTTTTTGGAAAGCAATAATTTTTCAATTAAAAAGTGCAGAGGGCAGGGCTATGATGGTGCTACTGTTATGAGTGGGAAGTTACATTGGCCTGCAGACCAAAATCAAGCGAAAGTCGCCTAATGCAGAGTATGTGCATTGTGCAATTACAACCTTAACTTATATAGTCTTGAATGATTCTGTAAAGGAGATTACAGAAATGATTGTTTTTTATGATGTGATTAATGAGATATATGGGTATTTCAGTCAGAGTCTTTCAAGATGGCAATCACTGAAAGAAATTTCTTCAGAAACCTGCATGGTCAACAAAACTGTTAAAAGACTGTGCCACTAGATGATCTTCGAGAGTTCGATTGCCTTGTTGGCAATTAAGTTAAATTTCATTTATTTTTGAATTCGTTTATTAAACATCATCCTAACTTCAAAACACAAGAGCTTTCGAAGTAGTGGAGGCGACAGCATTAAGAAGAAAAATGTCTACTTTTCACTTCAATTTTAATGCTTGTGGTTTCAAAGCAAATTTCGTGAAAGTAATTACATTCACTTCTAAAACACTCCGACAATCAGACATCCCTGGATTGAAGCTTCCCTCTTTTAGAAAGGTGGTGTACAAGCTAAACAGTTGGGGGAGGTTTTTACAAACTAGGGGGAGAGGCCCAGGAAATTGCAAGAAGCTGGCAAATGAGACTTCATTGCCTACTAAGCGCAAAAGCAAAGTGACAAGCTTCTTTGATGAGCTTTCTAAAGATGTTGACTTCATTGATCCTTTGCACAATTTCAGGGTGAGGTTTTTTTTTTACAGAGACATTGATATACTAATAGGCCAAGTGAATCGGAGGTACCAGATATGAGGAAGGTGAAACAGATGTTTTGCTTTTTGAGCCCTACAGCCCTTACAGAACAAACAGATAAAGAGCTCATTGAGTCTGCTGACAAGTTTTACAAAAAATATGAAGCCGACGTGACAAGTTCTTTAGTTACGGAAATTGTCTGCTTCAGAAATGTTGTGGCAAGTGAAATAAAGAAAAGAAAAATGACAAAAATAATACAAGTGGCAGAATATTTGTTGATTGAAAATATGTTGTCTTGTAGTATTCCAGAAGTGCGAACAGCTTTTATAATGTTTCTGACACTCCCAGTAACTTCATCATCTGCTGAGAGATCTTTTTCAAAATTAAAACTAATAAAAAGTTATTTGAGAAGTACCATGACGACCGTAAGGTTAAGTGAATAGCATAGAGTATGATCGGGCTCGCGCACTGGACTTGGAGAAATTAGTGCGAACATTTTGTGATGCAAAGAGACGAAGGGGATTAATGAGCATTTAGAAAACTATTAATGTCAAAGTTAGAAAGTAATGACAATGTTGTATTGTTTATTAGTAAGTTTTTGCTCTACTTTACCAATAACAGTAATTTAAAAGTGTTTTAAAAATGCGCATCTTTTATATATATAAAAACCTTTTTTCCATTGCAATACACTCTGGTTCTTTTGCAATGCTAATGTGATTTTTCTTTGATATGAACAAGAAAACTTTTTTTGTCATTCAAGTTCCAAAAACTCTATCCACCCCGTCCATGACTAAAGGGGGCGCACAAAATAAGTCACAGGGGGGCGCAATTGACCTTAGTTACGCCACTGGTTAGTTACTTGAACTTGCTTCTTTTGCGACTAGTGAAAAATATAAGAACTAGGCCTCATAAGCGTTGTAACTTATAAAAA
The DNA here is from genome assembly GCA_015478945.1 of Trachelipus rathkii. Classification (NCBI taxonomy): domain Eukaryota; kingdom Metazoa; phylum Arthropoda; class Malacostraca; order Isopoda; family Trachelipodidae; genus Trachelipus; species Trachelipus rathkii. Next base: position 254 of record JABUQX010010238.1, on the reverse strand, counting down.
ATATACATATTTGTATTAAAATTCTAAGTTGACATATCCTATTATTTTTACAATAATATACTACTCGGGTGTCCGTAAAAGAATGTCACAGTTTCAATGCTTTATTATAACAGCGTAATATACAATATCAACAGCATATCATACATCAAAGTGAAGGTCATTGAACAGAGTTTTTCCTACATATGTTCAATATGTGCCCCCTTCGTTATAGGGGATACATTCAGCGCGATAATCAATTGCCCTCCAACTTGGTT
>JABUQX010010236.1:22500-42744 GCA_015478945.1 Trachelipus rathkii | reverse complement strand
AAGTAAACTATTCGTATACAATCAAAACCAAACTCAACAAATTAAAATTTGAAATGGTTTCATAAAAGTTTTTCTATTCATTTACCGCTTAAGCAAAGTATCAATTACTTAAGTTAGTTCAGTATTAGTTCAATAATGTGTTTTCGAAATGTCACTTGTAAAAGCTTAATAAACCTCAGATTCCTATCTTAATCCAAAATATATTGATTATACCAAATTCTAAATTATAAACTGTTGGTACAAAGTCATACCTCAAAGTTGAACAATTATAATCAAGACCTCAAAGGCCAATCTCTACAGCCTAGCTCAAAGTTGTATCCACTTCAAATTATTAAATTGCTAAAATAAACTCAAACATCCAAGTATAAACCTGAATTTCGTTTTCAAAATAAGTCAAGATGTTTTATTCCAAGGTTTATCAAAACTAAGTTATTCCAATGTCACAATACCCTAGACATCAAAAATATGTGTCTGAATTTAATTTAAAATATTCGACTGTCAGAGCACTCAAATGATTAAAAAAAACAAAAGTCCAGGTTAGGAAAATGTTTGGCTTCCAAAATCAAATTGTTCTCAATGTAAGTCAACTTGCATCAATTAATCCCAAGACAATGTGTATTATCCAATCTCAAAGTCGATTTAATTTATGTAAATTGAAAACCAACTCGATCTATCAAAACGTGAATTTAATTTCAAAAATGTCAAAAGTTCAAAGTAATTCCACTTATCAATTGTAAGTCGATTCTAAAATATCAAAAGTCTAAGTTAATTCAAACGTAATTCCAAAAATTCAAATTATTAAAATGTAAGTCCAAATAAATCTAAACTGTGTAAACTGTAAGTTGATTCCAAAAAATTATCGAAGTCCAAAACTAATTCAAATCAGTTAAGTAGAAAATTTATTTAAAATGTCAAAGTCCCAATCAATGTGGGTTCTCAAAGTATAAAGTCACTCTAAACGATTTTCAAAGTTAAATTATAAAGTCCTAGAACGTAAGACGATCAAATCAGAGTCTCAATTAAGTTTATGTTCATATAAATATACGTCTAATTTATTTCATTAACTGTCACTTAATAGTCAATGTCTCGAATAATTATAACTGTCTTCAAATTCGTGGTAATATATCGTTATTATTAACTGTCCCAGTCAATGGCCAGTTAATACAAAATGGCGTCAGTCAGTGACTTCAAAATGGCGTCAACCGGTAAAACCAAAATGGCGTCAGCCGGCAAGTTTCCAAATGTCAACAACTGATTTAATATATATATTATTTACCTGAAGTCTATCAAAATAACTAATAACCTATAAAATAATATGTTTCAATGATCAAGGTTCAACTCAGTAAAATAAATAGTTTTTTCTTTTCTTTAATTTTCAACGAAACAAAACAATTAAAATATTTTCTTAAAACACAACAACTCCAACTATAATCCTTCAAATTCTTTTATTGTTGACTATAATTATCACAAAGGGTTCTTTATTTAATTCAAGTCTTGCTATATAACTTTATTTTTCAAAAATATCAATTAAAAAAAAAACTCCAAATTAGTAACTCACTATATCCTAACTTTCGTAACCAAAATTCAAAATGATCACAAAATTCGAATAACTTGAACAATATACAAAAGTATATGCTAACTTACATGGCCATATATATATAATTCTAAAATAATAACCTCACAATTTATGCACTTTAAATTCCAATAAATAATCAAATCGATCTCAGATGTAGTTTCATAGAAGAAATAATTGCCAAAGCTAAGTTTAACAACGGAACTATAATTAATGTTGATGTTCAAAATGTGAATATGGCCACTGCTAAATTCCAATAAACAGCCAACAAAATGGCCGCTATCAAGTTTTCCTAATTGAGAAAATGGCCAGTGCTAACATCTGAATAATTGACAAAGATAGCCAATATTAAATTTCCATAAACACGAAAATGGCCAATGCTAATATCTAAATAATTAATTTACCAATATACAATTTACAAAATATTACCTTTTTTATTTACAGTCCAAATACGTCGGTATCAGTATATATATACAAAAAATATCAAAGTCTAATCAAAAGCTATCCAATAGTTAAAATATTTTCAAGTACAATCGTTAAAACTTCCCTAATTTGAAAACTAACAACTATCAAAATATCACGAATATATAGGAGGCACGTCCGAAGGGTTTCGGTTCAGAATAGCAAGTGCGTGATTTGCGCTCCGTGTCCGCCATCTTAATTCGCTTTTGTGACGTCACGAGTGTTGCCACTCTAAAAATTTCCTTTCGATGTTCTTTTATTTCTGTAAGGGACATTTCAATAATATTATTATACATATCATTAAAGCAATTTAAGAGCAAAACAATATAGTTTTTTACAGTATTTTACTATCTAGTATTCTTTTTTATCTAATAGAATCTAATCACTATACTTATTACATTATTTCTTTCTATTTCCAATTCTTCAAATATTACTTTATTTATTCTTTTATTACGAACTATTTCAATGCTTGACTATTTACAATTACATATTTTAAAACTTCTTAAAACTATTTATACTTCTCTTATTACTATTTACAAGTTAACTTTTCTTTCTAAGACCACTAATATTTCTTGACCACTAATTATTTTCATTAATAACTATAAACATACACATAACACATACACACATATATACACACACATACTCATACCTACACACATACATAATTTTACACACATTTATATATATATATATATATATATATATATATATATATATATATATATACATTTTTCAGCCAACATTCTTTAAGTTTTCCTACATATATATATATAAGGTTTTTATATATTTATTTTTACATTATAACTTTTTTACAAATATGAACAAGGATGGCTTACCTGGTATGTAGGATTTATTAGTTTTAGGTTAGGCCCTACAATACCGCCTTCAGTGATAAAATATAAATAGGGCAATCGAGAACTAAATATTATCGATATTGAGAATCGGTTGATTAATAGTAACACTCAATATCATTTATAATATTGATAAATTTTACATCAGAAATAAAAGAAACCTGTTTAAAACATGATCCATTGCAAAAAAAAGAAAAAAAAAAAAAGATTTTTCGGTGTTGCTATCAGACGTACAAAGATGGCCAACGTGTAAAAATTTGTGGACTATAAATTTTGGCATTCCACTGAAACCACAATTTTTTTTGGTAGTCCTCTAATTGCGGAATGATATAGGCATTCCGCTAACTACAATTCCACAACATTTTTCAAATTATCTCAATTGCAATTCCTCAATTTATTTTGGTATTCCGCAATTGCGGAATTGCGGACTTAAATTGCGGAGCATCTACCTCTGATTGATATATATATATATATATATATATATATATATATATATATATATATATATATATATATATATATATATATATATATATATATATATATATATATATATATGTGAAACTAAAGAAGTTACCCGCATGATATCTCGAAAACTAAGATAGGTAGAAGAAAACTGATAACATATATGGAATCATCGTATGAAATTTGTATGGAAAATTAAAAAAAAAAAAATATATTTTTTTTATATCCAAAACTACGATAGGTACAAGAAAACTAATAACATATTTAGAATCAGCGTATGAAATATGTATGAAAAAAGATTTTTTTTTTTTAACTAAAAGAATACCCCAGGGTAAAACGCAAAGATGCAAAGAGTCGGGGTCTCTCGGCCTCCTGGGGGACGACGGGGTAGGACTATCTCCCCCCCCATCCGGGGAGGGTCTCCGGAACCACCAACGTCCACGGCAACGGTCTGTACATAATTCCCGCGTCTAATCACTAACTCTTTATGGTACAGATCCGGCAACAGATGTTCTTGATTTAATATATCAAACCCCAAAACCAAATTGTAATCGGTTAGTTGGTCAGGTACCACAACAAAACGACCCAGCTTCAGGATATAATTTGTAGACAACCTCAAAGCTATTATTACCTCCCCAAGAACAGGAAACCTAACATTCCCCAATCCTGTAACTCCCCGATAAGTGGTAGGCAATATAGGACTTTTTGCCTTATCTAACAGGTGGAAACAACTGGCTGAAATAAGACTGACTTCCGCGCCGGTGTCAACAAACGCCGTTATTGGCTCCATGGGTGGTTGATCCACTATGGTAACTTGCAAAATCAATGTTTTCTCTGGAGCCTTTATTATATGATAAGTTATCATTGCCCCAGGACACAATTCTTCGGCTTCATTTACTTCCTCTCTCTCTTCTTCTGTTTGCTGTTCTTGATTGATAATCATTGTAAATATTGGGACAGTCTTTTCACAATTCTTTTCATTTTCTTCCCCTTTTGGATTCTGTGGTTCTTCTTTACTAGTCGTTTTTAACAATTGTAATGGTGCGGTCTGATGGATATTTTCTAGAAGACTTTCCTGAGACCCTCCAGGATCATCTTCAGTTGAGGTCATTATTTTACTTATAGCTTGTTTTATTTCCCTGACTGTTGTTGGCTCTGACATGAGGTCTTCCATGCCAGAGACTCCCCATTTCCCGGTCTCTGAGGGCAATCTTTGCCTAAATGTTCTCCCTGACAGAACGGAAAAATTATTCGAGGTGCAGCAGTTTGCCTTCTACCATTGGGGCAATCTCCTACCAAGTGCCCTACTTCCTTACACCTTAAACAGCGGTTTTGCTTCAGATAGCAATCTTCAATCAGGTGACCTCGTTTGCCACAATACATACACTGGGGTCGAGTCCAGCACTCACCCATAGTGTGACCCCTTTTCTTGCAATGACTAAAGATGGGAACCTGTGCACCATTTTAGGTTTTGTTGATAACTTTGATAATTGGCCCCCCTTCTCTGTATTCCTATACTCCCTCGATGGAATCCCTCTTTGTAGGTTGGAAGTTGGCAGCTGATACCCTGCGGACGTTGCTGGAGCTTGCTCTCTATTACTCATTGTTGCAGTGGCGTTTATACCTGGAGAACAAGCCACTTGGTGCTGTGATGCTACTTGTGATCTCTGGCAGCAACATAAACCTTCATTATTTCTGTACATCTGGGGTGCCATCTGAGTGGGCGAGGTCAATGTGGACATTTGCAATGATTGTGTTAGATCTACTACCTCACTTGTCTGATTTACTTTCCTCGTTTTTCCCCTATATACCTTTTCCACCATGACCACCAGTTGCTCCCACGGAATCAAAGAACCTCTCGAAATCTCCAAACCCATCAAGATGTCATCCACTTGAGTCGTCACTGCTTCCGGTAAACTTTCCAAAAATTTCTCCTGCACAATAGGCATTTTCTTTACCTCATTATTGGGAAAGGCCCTCTGTGCCATACCCAGCAATCGTAGGGCAAAAAGGGGAATGTCTTCTCCCTCCTGCATGGTGGCTTTTGTGAAGCTTGGAGTTTCTGTATTGGCTTTCTTATCTAATTCTTCCCTAAACCATTGTAAAAGCTGAGACTTTACCAATCCATATTATGCTGATGTCGCAGCCACTATATTATAAGCCTCCAGGGCGAACCCTTGGAGGTGACTACCCAACAATGCAGACATCCCATCCGTTGATCCAGGATATTGGGCAGCACCATACCTTTCAAACCTATCTAAAATTTGGACCATAGTCTCACCAGTCTCAATTCTATATTTCCCCGGTGGTATCACTTTTCCGTAGACAACGATGCTATCAAAGTGGTCATATTTTCCATCAAATCCTTATTGTTGCAATATTCCATGCAGGGCCTGTGAATCAATGGTCACCACTGTGGGACCCGGAACCGGAATCGAATTCTCATCTGATGAATTAGCAGGACCCGCTGGCATTCCATTTTTGTTTGGTGGAATGGGGATGTGACCATCTTGAATAGTCTCTCCTCCTTCTTCTGACTTTTTTCCATCCAACAAGGCATTCATTCCATCCGTCATGATGACAATCCAACAACAATTTTCGATGATGACAAAGAGTAACTGTTACTTCGTAGCCGAGCAGAGCGAGCTTTCCTTAAAAGGAACAACTACGCTCTGCTACCAACTTATGTTAATAGATTTTAACTAAGGGAGAAAAGAGCCCCACCTGATAAACACAGGAACTCTTCTTCTTCCCAAGAAGTCTCCAGCACTGTCACCCGATGTTGGCGAGCTTATCTTCTGGAGGTCTTCTTTTAATTTATTGGAGTGGCGCAGTGGTTTAATCTTTTCTTGTGATTTATTCTTTTATTGATTCTTTTACATTCTAACAACTTCTTCTTCTATCTTTTGTATGACAATGCCTGTTGGTAATAAGCGAAATTGGAATAAAACTGAAAACACAGGGTTGGTATATCCACTTTTATGGCTAGTTATTTTTAAGTACTTACCATTTTCTTCCGACCCTTTATTAACTTTACCAATCCTCCAAACGCTGTCTTTTAAAACAAAACAATCTTTAAAATATGGATTAAGAAAATATATGAGCTTTTAATTTATTAGAAAAAAATTTGGTATAAAATGGTATCACTCGTACAAAAATAAATTCTTTGATAAATAAATTTTTTCTTTTAAATTCTTTGCTAAATAAATTTTTCGTTTATAACTTTATAGGTGTATAAATATATATGTAAATATATATACATTTATATACATATATATATGGAATGAAAACGAGATAATATGTTATAAAATATTATTGATAAATATATGAAAAATAAATGATGATAATATAAAGAATGTATAAAATAATATCCTCTTGAAATTATAATAATTTATTCTTTCGCCCCCCCCCCCTTTTGTATTATTAGTTATAATTTTCGGAATCAAAACTTCTCAATTAAAATAGAACGGCTCTAACTATTGTTGTTATGCTGAAGGCTGAATTAATTTGTCTCAATAAAATCAATTGCACAATCTAATTCCAGTTCAAGGCAATTAACTTGAGCTAAACTTTGGGAAAGCCATTAAATGAATATGAGAGGACCAGCAACAATTAAAAATTCTCCACTGGGGCTAATCTAATTATGAATTTCAATCTTCCGAGATTTCGATTTGTGAAGTTCTTAGCAAAAAGTAGCTCTGGTAGATTGGTGGATTCAGAAATCTTTGATATTGTGATCGGTTACCTTGGGACCTGAAATTAAGAGAACGCAGAATTAACGGGTCTCAAATATTAATGAATTGAATCAAACTTAAATTGAATTAAACTATACTTTTAAATTGCTAATTACTCATCAAAATATGTTTGTTATTATGATTATTATTATTATTATTATTATTATTATTATTATTATTATTATTATTATGTTAACAACAAAATCTAACTATTTGCCTCATTTGGTTTTAACTCGCTATACTAACTGTTCAGTTTAAGTTTTTAATCTTTTCTAAATTGCTACTAAATTTTTTATGTGTACATTTAATATCAATCTATCCTATTCTAAGATAATCTCATGCCATCTTGACAATTGTGTTTTTAATTTAAGGTACTATATATTTTAAACTTCTTTCCATTTCTAACGCATTCACTTAATTTTTCTCAAAATATAGTTTACCTAACCTCATAAATTTACTTTAATCCCTTCTAAAACAAACAAACAACTTGTATTACCCTACTCATAAATTTACTTTAATCCCTTCTAAAACAAACAATAACTTGTATTACCCTATGATTAGGGTGCAAGATGTTATTGCGGCCTTTAAGGTTTTTCCTTTCCTATACTCTTTATCTATTTATCTTGGTAGTTTATCCTTCAATATTTTCCTTTTTCCCCTTATAAAAACTTCTTCTCAAAAATTGGGATTAAAAATTGGGTAAGAAAATATACGGATGATAAGAATAATAGTAAGCGAAGAATATCATATGCATATATATAAAAATATAATATATATTATATAGCTTAATTATATATTAAAGAGCAAAGACGTGAATAAATGAATAAAAAAAAAAAAGATATATTATTATATATATAAATATTATTACTATATATTAATATCATATATATATATATATATAATATATAATACAGTAAAATGTTGGAAAATCAGACACAGAGGAGAAACCGCTCACTATACTAATATTATTAATATTTTTTTAAATTAAAACATTTTTCAATTAGTGAAAGGTTTTTTTAAGTAGCAAAATAGATTATATTTTAACCATATATAAAAATTTAAGTAAATAACTTAGCTACACCTACTAGTCAAAAAAATTTCCCAAAGTTGCAAAATTTTTTTTTTTTTAAATTGCAAAAAAATTCTAAGACCCGGTGAATCTCGTAGAATTAAAATATCAGAATTTTGACTTAGATGCATATAGGGAATTTCAATTTTTTTACATTTTTATTTCACTAATTTAAAATATAAGGCTTATTTTAAACTTGGAGCTTTTGATGTATTTTCAATTTCGAGGGAAAACCGGCCAGGCATCGGGGAAAACTGGTCAGTATAAACTTGTATAAAAATGTTCATTTTTTTTAGTTTTCAATAATATTTTATTCTAATTTTTTGTATGGTAACACAATAGACATTTGTTTAAAATGTTTTGCTTTACATATCTTTCTTCTATCTAGTTTAGAGTTAAAAAATAAAAAAAGTTCACGTGAAATGTGCATACATACTCAATATAAAAAAAAAAGTGCCTATTTTGTTAAAAAGGGCAAATATTATTATTATTATTATTATTAAAAATTATTAAAATTGATGCGTGCATAATTTAAATTATAATATTGTGAAAATTTTTTTCGTCAAAAAGTTCCACGTGAACAAATGTGCGTAGATTAGGCCTCTCGTAATAATAAGTGCCTATTTTGTTAAAAAGTTGAAAGTATTATATTATTATTATTAGAAATTATTAAAATTATTGTTTATTCTTTTTTTTTCAATGCTTATTTAGCATAAAAAATGAAATAAATTTCAAAAAATTTTGTAAAAATCACGTTTGCAAAATGTTAATAAAATATAACTAGACTTGTGTTTTTCTATCGAAATTAATTCTATCACATTATTAAACTCTATTTAAAATTATAACATTATAAATTATAATTAGTTTGGACAAGCACAAACAAATAATATTTAATGACCGGCTTGCCCCTATGCACTGACCGGTTTCGGCTACAAATGTCAATTTTTTGAAAATGGATTTTTTTTTTTTTTTTTTTTTCCCCCAAAAGATTTTTTTTTTTTTTTAAATATTCATTTCGAGATAATTTTTATTACTTTTATTACTTCTACTACACCTGAAAGTCTAAAATGTGAGAAAAAACGATTAAGTATAGATGTAACTTAAATATTTTGATTTTTCATGATTCATTAAAAAAAAAACGACGTTTTGACTGATCTTTCCCCCATTTTTAACGGTATATATAGTATATATCAGTAATATATAATTATAACTATATATAAATATATATATATATATTATAGTATATATATCAGTTATAAATATTATATTAACATACAGTAGGTAGATAGATAGGAAATTATAGGACAAATTGCAGATTTGCTCTTCCAAATTTAAAATTTTCAACTGCTGTTTTTGAAATAAAGCCACGCGTCATTTGCCTACATCAAAATGTAAGAACTGTGATTGGTTCATTACAAACAAATTTCTAATTTCTTTTAATTTTCATTGTTACCTTTATGGCGTTTTTGAACATAACATAATTAAATAATTTTTATAAAAAATATTAGGGGTTTTCCTTCAAATAAAATTTTGTTATATAAAAAGCCATATTAAATTTGTTTTAAGTTTTGGTGGCAACTTTTAAATCTAAAAGGGCAGTGCACACACACACACAAGATGGTCCAAAAATTATAACATTGGATTGAAGTACTATAATTTTAATATTATATATATATATAGCTATATTTTATTTATGTACATCACCATTTCTCGCAAGGCTGCAAGGTGGTGTTGGTGGATATTTATTTAAAAATATCACCACCATTCATGAAAATAAAATGGTAGAAGGGGATTTTCAGCCCCTTGTCACCAGACAAAGAGATTTCTTATGATTGAATGACATCTTTGAGGAACGCAGCTTCGCTCTTAGATTTTGATGTTTAAATTTTTTTTTTTTTTTATTTGCTAACTTTAATTTTGTATTTAATATTTTATTAAAATTGTCCAAAGAAATGTTGTCAAAATAAACATAGCTTCTTCATATTAGATTTCAAATGAAAATAATTTAAATGTTTCAGTTTTGCAATTTTAAAAATCCGAAAAAATTAATGACAAAAAAAAAATGGCATGTGAATGTTTTTGTTTTTATTTTCAGCATGTTGGCTGCAATCTGTTTTTTTGCTTCTGTTGCTGTGGGTCGGAGCACGCTTTGCATGGACTGATTGTCTTTGTTCTGTATAAAGCTATGTATATGTTTTGCTTTGCTTTGTTTATGCTTTTATCTAATTATTTGTTTCTTCATTACAGGTAATGGGATGGTCGTATTTGGCCAAGAGATTTATTTAAGATAAAGACAAAGGGAATAGGTTGGATTCCTCTGTAGGAGGAATGAGAGTGGAAAGGTAATAGAAAGACGCAGAGAACACAGGGTTCACTGTCCGGGCCCGGGGAGGGTTGCCTGGGTTGTCACAGTGGAGTATATTCCCTCCCATTCTTTAAAGTAGTAAATAAATCCCTAGATTAAATAATAGCTACAGTGGTAGCTAATACACTAAAAGTACATTTTGATTTCTGTAAATACAAGTACTGTGGAAGTCATCAGCAGTTTATTATAGGTGGGTAGACTAAGTTTAGTAAACCTAGGATAGGCCTTTTTTTTTACTCAGTGGTAGCAGAGCGTAGTTCGAAGCTACGCTCTGAGGGGTTTTGTTAGCAGTACAATATGGGTGATAAAAAGGGTGATAAGGTCGAAAGAGGGAGTAGAAGGTTGTGTCCGGTGTTTAATGGAGAGGGGGTGAATCCCAATGAATACGAGTTATGGAAGAAGAGAGTGGAGTGGTGGTATTTGGTGGAGGGTAAGAACTGTGAGTGTCCAGCAGGTGAAATCATTTTGAGTTTGGGTGAAAAGGTAGGTGTTCGAGACTGTATGTGATTTGAAGGTGCAAGAACTAGAGAAGGATGAAGGTGTGAAAAAGATATTGTCTGTGTTGGATGAGAGGTATGGTAAAGAGGAGCAAAGAGATAGGTATGACAGAATACTGGAATTCTTTTATATTAAAAGACAGAACAAAGAAAGCATAAGAGAGTATGTGAATAGATATGAGGTTATTGAAAGTAGATGCAAGATGGTTGGAAAGGTTGATTTGGGTGAGGACTTAAAATGTGTGCATTTGTTAGAAGGTGCAAATGTGGATAGAGTTCAAAGACAAATGGTGTTGGCATATTGTGGTAAAGGTGAGTGGGTATTTAAGACTTTTAAGGAGGCTTTACTTACTGGCTTTTAACTCATAATGAGAAAGAGGTGTCGAAAATGAAGTCTTCTCCACACTATCTTCGGCCATTTCAACTTGGTAATAACCACGAACCAAATCGATATCATTCAAACTTCAAAAAAAATTTATTAAAGTCTTGCCCATCATCAGGTATAAACTTCGGTGGTGGTGCGGCGTGCGGCCGAAACGCCCGGGCATGCAACTGCGTCAGCAGAGTAACTGACTTATTAATCATTGTCAGCTGAGCTTGCATAGCCTCCAAAGGATCCGGTCTCACAGCGCCAACACTACTAGATGGAACTCCACCAAAATCAATCGATGGAATTGCAGTAATTGGTGCAGTATAAGTTGTAGTAGTCACAGTTGATAGTGCGGGTGCGCTTTGGTATGACGCACTTGATGTTCCAGCGGCAGAATACATCGCACCACCTTCACGACCAGCAAAGCTTACTCTAGGTAGATGGTATCTTCCCAAACTACCTCCGATGCTCTAGGGTTTTCAACTTCCTTAGACAGCTGAGAACTATGATTGTCTCGCTCAAATGGAAATCTAAGATGTCCCCCTGCAACTGGTGGCTTACGTTCTTGCTTGCTTTTTAGCTCTTGCAGCAACCTCTGCCTCTCCTCTTTTTCTTCATTCAACTGCTTCTGTGTCTCACTTAAAGCAGCTGTTGACCGTCTCAACTCCTCTAAAACCATATTTCTCTCCTCTGCCTCTACTTGAACTTTATCCACTGATCCCCCGTGGCCATCCCCCAGATAAATTGGAAAGATTTAATGCCCCAGAAGTCTCAATGTCATCCATTCCACTTGCATTTTCTGCATTCTCAGACATACTGCGTTATACAATCTTGGGGATGTACAAATCACCCTATAATGAGTCTCCAATAGCGACAGAGTATCCTGGCAAGGTCGCCAATTAATATATAACGGCGTGACGGGACGAACCTTGCAACTAGCCGAAGAAAAAGGAAACCCTAAGCGCAGAAAGCTAATAGGAAAGAAAGTAATCGACTTGATTAGCAAGAGAGCGCCAGCCCAGCCGGTACGCAACTCTTTTTGCAGAATTAAAAAGAAGGAAAGACCGCTGGATACTCTTTGTGTCACTAAGGAGACTATCTATGAAATAAAACGCAGACACACAATTTCATATAAAAATATATAATTAAAAAAAAAAATATGTACAGACTTGTGCAATGCACGGTTTGGTTAAATGAAAAAAATATATATTTTAATATAGATCAATATACCTATATAAATATAGATATATTGTTACGAAATTAAATAATTTAGATAAATTATTTAATTATCCAAGTTAGGTACCATCGTGAGTGTCAAAATATGGTAATAAAAAATATTAATTATTAAATATATGTATATTTAAAGCAATACAAAAATGAGATAGAGACCCAACAAATTCATATAACAAAAAAATGCAACATGAAAAAATTATATCTAAATCAATGCAAGTCAGATATCTGAATATAATATTATTGATCCCAACAGAATATCACAGGTTGTTTCATTAATTCTCTATGCCTGCATATTCAGTTAAATGTATGAAATATATTTCCAAGCAGAGCTTTCTTGAATTAGGTTAAAGAATGCTATATACATAGTTAAATATATACACATAAGTGAACGTAATTAATAAAGCATTTTATACTATAATTGATATGTATTTAATGTAGTTATGACTGCAAATTAAACTATGATGAATTAGGAACGTAACTTAGTTGTCAGATGTTATTCAGCCCTCCGGTGGAACAGGCGTCACGCAACGGCAGAATAAACCATAAGGCTCGCTTGATAACCCACAACTTCGGCTATCAGCTCAAGAAAATTGCTGAGGTCGAGTAGTAAATAATGACCAGACAGCGAAAACGACCGGCCAGAGAAAGATTGGGACACTCAAGTCACGATCAGATACGTTCCAAGACTAGATCCCTGCAGAAAACATGATTATCAGAGATCATGCGCAGCTATTAACAACTATCCAATATATTGCAAAATATTACAAGGAAATAACAAAATATTAAGAGGTTCCACATACCCTGTGGTGGGGAATTGAGCTCTTCAATTTGAAAATATAACCGTGGCAGAATAAATACTACACAGTATTGAGCTCTTCAATTTGAAATTTTTATTGTAGCAGACTAATTACTACGTTGAATCCCTCTTGTGCAATATAATATAACCCTGCACTATCAATTTGTCAATTATTTTACCTAGCTGAAAAGGAAGGGTGATAATGAATCTCTAGAAAAAAAATATTGTCATGTATATCCTTATAGAATATTCATGACATTCTACTTAGCTTATTCAGCTATTTGAGTTTTAGCTCTCGGCTCCAGGCTACACAGACTTTCCTTCCACTTTCGCCCCACGTCGGCATTTCAATCATCGTCACCATCCGAGGAACCAGAATCTGGAAAGGGAAAAAACAATGCAATGGCAGCAGGCCCATTACAATATATATATATATATATATATATATATATATATATTATACCGTATATATATATATATATATATATATATATATATATATATATATATATTTATATATAATATATATTATATAATATATATATATATTATATAAATTATAATATATATATATATATATATAATATAGTATATATATTATATATATATATATATATATATATACCGTCAACCGGGGTAAATCCAAAAACCAGAGCAAAACCAAAAAAAAAAATTTTTAATTTAAAAAAAGCTATAATTTTTTTTTTTTTTTTTTTTTAAATGTCAAGACATCTTTTTTATTAGTAACTAAATGTTTTATTAACCTTTAAAAATTGTTTTTTTTTTAAAAAACATTAATATACTGAGACATTAATTTTTTTCCTTCGGAAAATTTGTAAAAAAAAAACATTTTCAAGTATAAACATTTAAAACCTTTTTTTCTTTAATTTATATAAAAGTCTTATATGTATTTTTTTTTTTTTAGGTAATTCCTATAAGAATATATAATATATATATATATATATATATATATATATATATATATATATATATATATATATATATATATATAAATATATATATATATATATAATATTAATATAATATATATAGTATATATTATATATATATATCTTATAGCGAAGGGTGGAAATTTTTGGGGTAATCGTGTATTGTTAATCAGATAATCAAAGACTGATGAGAGTTATTTGTGATTATGTGACAATTGAAAAAATAGAAAACGTAAGTTTTACACAGGTGAAGCGTATTTATTACTTAATAAAAGCCTAATCGTACAGAAAAAATTAGTAGTCACCGAATACACACCTTTCGATCGTCCACTCGAATTCTTCCTTCAATTTACGAGACAGCGGCAGTCATCTGCGACCAATGCAAAGCTTGAGAAAAAGTTTTTAACATCACATCCAACATGCAATAAGCTGAGAACAACAAAGATGCAATCACAGTCTCCAACGCAGTTACATGAAAATAAAAGAAAAATAAGCTTATTAAAAAAAGGCAATGGTATTCAAAATGGGGTATTCACCAGCGGCGATAGATAGTTACCTTTAGAACACACACCTATAGATCTTCTTATTATTCACCTAAACTTACAATCCAACCCTCTTCGTCTCAAATAAAACTCAGGTAATGAAAACAAACAATGTCCATCAAACTTTCAAGGTACATGCACATGCTCATGCAAGGTCCAAGTCACCTGCACCAGACCTTCACCAATACTCATGCAATGATCCCAAAAGAACCACCACAGAGAGGGAGAAAAGGCAAGAGATACAGATGCATGCAAGGATGAAAAGGTTAGTAAATTTAGTAATAGTATAAAATTAGTAATGGTATATAATTCTATCACCTTATTATAGTTTACGGACAGTTTAAGATCCCAAAGATCCACATGCACCCAAGAAAGGGGTTAACAAGTGTACAAACTGCCTATTGATTAACAAGATAATAAGAGAAAGAGAGGAGAATAGTTCTATTTAATACTACAAGTAAGACTATAGAGACCAGTCAAATTCATTTAGAGTTGGCCACAAGACCCCAGTATAAGAAAGAACAGGGTGTCCACATGCAAACCATATGAAGGAAAACAATAAATGGTAGGTGTAATTTAAAAGTTCCTGTATTGTTTATAACTTATAATTAAATGAGGTATAAATGGACACATATATATATATTATATATAATGGTAGTATATATATAATGATATAGTTATATAGTATAATATATATTAATATATATATATATATAATATATATATATATATATATATATATATATATATATATATATATATATATATATATATATATATTATATATTATATATACTATAAGCAGTAATAATAATGCAACAATAAATAATAATACAATAAATAATGTGAGATTTAGTGACAAAACAAACTATACTTTATGATGAATATTCTTCACTATCATTTAATTTTAAAATAAAAATGCAACAATAAATCAATAATAACAATAAAATAATTTTTCTATTTAGTGAAAAATATGTAACTTTGTGACTACCTTTCCGCTTTCAGAAAGTGTCAACAAAAACATATATATATATATATATATATATATATTAGGGAAATTTTATTTACATTCCAGTGCTGGGTCTTCAATCCTCAAAGGTGGGCCCCAATTATTTTAAACAAACAATTGGTACCAACGTAAGAACTTAAGACTAAAATTTTCAAATAAAGAGTTATAAAAAAATTTACATAAATTTAAAGAAAGTTTTTAGAATGGTTTGGTCTTTTTAAAGAGTTTTTAACACTTGCACTCCTCTAAATAGGCACAAGGTTACAGAAAAACCAACTAATGTTTTGATATTTATTCGTTTAATGTCACTAACCCTCTTAACAGGTTTTACATAGATAACTTACACTGATTAAGTGATATAACACTTTATTCAGAAATAAACAACTAATGTTCTGGTATTTCTTCGTTCAATGTCACTAACCCTCTTAACAGGTTTTACATAATAACTAGTAATAACACATATAAAAGAAAGCAACAAAATAAATAGGAGTTAGTTGTTAGCTTAATCAATAATGTAATTTCTCACAGCTTCAACTTGTACAGTTTATTACACCTAGTTTATAAATATTCAAGTGTAAGCAATATTAATATAATTGTAGTCACAATAGTTAATTGTCATTTACTGGCTTAATGTTTGCAATCTTATCGTAAAAACAATGGGTTTCATAACTTGTAAACTGGAAGATGATCCCTAATCAATATTAGCACAAGTTTCTTGGAGGTGTAATTGGAAAGATGTCCCCAACTCAAAATTAACACAGGTTCTTCTACTGGTAAGTGGAATAATGTCCCAAACCTGAAACCTGTATATACAAATATGAAAGATTAATCTAACATAGATGTATATTGTGTATTAAGTGTCAAATTTAAGTTAATAATTTCATCAAAGTATCAAATTCTAAAGAAATAATTTCATGATAAAATAAAAAGATTAAAGAATATTAAAGATTGTTACTTATTAAATAAATAAATGATTACTAAATAACTACCAAATAAATGACTAAATACTAAAATAAAATAGTCTTACCTTAACATTCGTTAAGCTTTTAATTCACTTAATCAAAGAAAAGGCGAACCAAGACGGTCAACCAACACGATGTAGTAGTGCAGCTTTACCCTTCAGTAGTGGCCCTTATAATTCCACTGCACCACCAAAAGAAAACTTCTGGTGAGAGAATGTAAGAATCGAAAATTTTTTTATCTTAATTTTGATGATCGTATAGTGTATGTTTATTCCTGCAAAACAAAGATTGCGTTGTGTTTCAAACCAATGTCGATCCTATTTTATCTTACCCTTGCATATATTCTTGTCGTCTTTTATTCTTTTTACCTGTTTTTATTAATAAACTCTTTTGTATCTAATATTCCTTTGACCTGTTTTTTATTAATAAACTTTTTTGTGTCTATTATTCCTTTGACCTGTTTTTTATTAATAAACTCTTTTGTTGTCTATTTATTTGGTAGTTAGAACTTTTATTTCAGATTTATCAATTTATTTATTTTAATCAATAAATTGTGTTATCGACTTTAATTCCTGGTAGTTAGATCTTCTATTTCAGATCTCTTTCAACCAGATCAACTAGAACTACCTTTTTTATTCCTTTATCCTTTCTTCAAGTCTTCAAGTATGAATAAAATCAACTCCTAAAATCAACTTTATTTACAAGTTCAATATATATATATATCATAAATAAGATAGTATTCGTTATTTGTCTATGATAATATTTATTATTAAGTTAGCATTACTTATTTCAAGATTTTTTACTTAAAGTTCTTTTAAATCTCTAAAATAGGTGACATATGCAGCCGAAGATGCGATATTTGGAATTCGTATTTTGTTGAGTCAGTTGAGAAATCTGTGGACACCAGTTCTTGAAGAAAGTTGGGAAACGTCAGTGTGCAAAGCCATCGAGGAAGTTTGCGAACCTTATGTTGAAGTTCAATTTGAAGATTACAAAATGAGTGAGTATGTATATCAATAAAAACGAAACGTTCTTTTGAAAATATTATAAATGTTTTTAAAATTGTTATTTTTAATCAATATTTCTAATCGAAACGAAAATTTAAATCTGCTCTAAATCGAGATGAATTTGAAAGAGGCACGATATATTTCATTGAAAACGAATTACTTGACAAAGTCGTAATTCTAGTCAACATTTCAAAATGTTTACTAAATATTTCCACTGAAAACGAAAATTTAATTTATTCTAAATTCCTTATCAAAAATTTGGCTTCTGTTTGCGAAATATGTCTAAAAGAAGAACGTAAATTTGACATTTATTCCAAAATCCTATCTAAAATTGCAACTATTACGAATATTCCACATGAAAACGAAAATTTAAATTGATTCTACAATCCTATCAAAATTTCAAACTGTTTACTAAATATTTTCAATGAAAAACGAAAATTTAAATTTATTCTAAAATCCTATCAAAATTTCAAACTATTTACGAAATATTTCCAATGAAAACGAAAAATTAAATTTATTCTAAAATCCTATCAAAAATTCAAACTATTTACGAAATATTTCCAATGAAAACGAAAAATTTAAAACTGTTACTAAAATTACCAAATTGTTTAAATGCTTCCACTGAAAACTGAGTTTCAAAACTTAATAAAATTACCAAATTGTTGAATTGCTTCCACTGAGAACTAAGTTTCAAAACTGTTACTAAAATTATCAAATTGTTGAATTGCTTCCACTGAGAACTAAGTTTCAAAACTGTTACTAAAATTATCAAATTGTTGAATTGCTTCCACTGAGAACTAAGTTTCAAAACTGTTACTAAAATTACCAATTTGTTGAATTGCTTCCACTGAGAACTAAGTTTCAAAACTGTTACTAAAATTACCAAATTGTTGAATTGCTTCCACTGAGAACTAAGTTTCAAAACTGTTACTAAAATTATCAAATTGTTGAAACTTCTTCAAGTTTCAAAAGTGTTACTAAATTACTAAATTGTTGGAACTCTTAAATTAGTTTCAACCTTGCTACTAAAATTATTAAAATGTTGAAATGCTTCCACTGAAAACTATATGAACGTTGCACATCAACAGTCAAGTTTCAACTAGGCTGTTCACTTTCTAATAATAAGTCTGTTTCTCAAAACTCTTAACTTTAACCCTATAATAATAAATCTGAGTTTCAAAATATAAATAACTCTCTAATAATAAATCTGAGTTTTGAAAATATAAATAACTCTCTAGTGATAAATCTGAGTTTCGAAAATATAAACTTTAACTATAATAATAAATCAGAGTTTCAAAAATATAAATAACTCTCTAATAATAAATCTGAGTTTCGAAAGTATAAACTTTAACTATAATAATAAATCTGAGTTTCAAAAATATAAATAACTCTCTAATAATAAATCTGAGTTTCGAAAATATAAACTTTAACTATAATAATAAATCTGAGTTTCAAAAATATAAATAACTCTCTAATAATAAATCTGAGTTTCGAAAATATAAACTTTAACTATAATAATAAATCTGAGTTTCAAATGCAAAAGATAAACTAACTCTGTAATATAAATCTGAGTTTCAAATTTAAAAGATAAACTCTAACTCTGTAATAATAAATCTGAGTTTCAAATATAAACTCTAACTTTGTACTAACAACTCTGAGTTTCAAAAACATATAAACGCTAACTCGTTAAATAATAAACCTAAGTTTCAAAAATATAAACGTTAACTCTTTAATAATAAAGCTGAGTTTCAGAAATATAACTAACTCTATAATAATTGTCCATATGCTCAAGTTAAAGCCTCTGCTTAAATAATTCCAATTGATTCTCTCGTGTTGTTTCCAGTTATGGCTTCCTATTAATCAAATGATATACAATAACAATATTTTACCTTAATAAATTTCCACAAGTTGATAGTCAAAATCAGTAAGTCCAAATCAGTAATTTTCCTAAGTTTCTATACTTTAGTTAAAATATAAATATAAATCTATCAATAACAACCACTCAGGTCAAGAAAATATCACAATTAAATATGAGTTTCCAAAGACTACTACTCAGATCGGTATCAGAAATAAGAATGACTGAAATTTGCGTGTTCCACTTCATTCCAACTTGGTTTTGATGACGTCATTACCAAGTTTCCAGATGTTGCCAACTTATACGTTTTACTCTAATATTTATGCTTTTGGTACCAGATTTTCTTTTTCTTATTCGGGATTTTCTTTATCTATAAAAAGAATTTTAAACATGTTATGGTTTACGTTTTACTATTATTCAATCCTAAACTGTTTTTCTACTTTTTCTATCCATTTTTTCCTCCTTTTTATCTTTTTCATTACATCATATTCAAAATGTACC
>JABUQX010010236.1:0-20000 GCA_015478945.1 Trachelipus rathkii | reverse complement strand
AAGTTTTCCTTCCTCGTCAATCCTCTCTTAGATTTACCAATTCCGTCGACACTTTTCTTCTTCCTTCTTTTCCATAACAACTTCTTTTATTTTTTATTTTATTATTGCTTACAGTATTGCATTATGTTTGACCGTATGGTGGAATCTAGTACTTTTCAATATATCAGCTCTTCCACTCGTACTGACTATCTCTGATTTCTTTATGATAGACGACATTTGAAACCATCTTATTCCTACCCAGCCCGTCTGCTATTTTTTTTTTTTTGATTATCGATTTTTGAAAATGATTTGCGTTTTTTTTTTTTTGGATGTTTTTTTATTTTTGTGTTTTGGGTTGTTTGTTATGTTTTGCTTCTTTGTTAACTGGTGCTTTGGCTTGGGTGCTGTAGGTGGTCAGATTTTTGCTTGTTGTTCTTTAGCGTGGTCCTGTGTCGTGACACCATTTTTGTTTTATTCAGTAGTTCTGATTTATTCTCTTCGTTGTGAAAAGTGCTTTTTGTTATTATTGCCAGTAGTTCGTTTTTGAAACTTTATAGTTTTGTTTTTTTTTGTGTTGGTTGAAATCAATTAAAATTTCCTGTCTTACCGCTTGGGGGTTTTTTTTTCTTTTCAAGTTCAAACTTTCCTGTCTATAATCCAAAATCAAAAATAAAATTTCCTTCCGTCATCAATTACTTCCTTGAGTAAAAATTAACAACCTTTCTTTAAGGTTTTTTTCATAAATCAAAAATTCAAAAAATAAAACGTTCTTGGATTAAAAATACATGATGAGGAGGATCTTGTCCCTACTCATCACATATACTCCTAACTCTTTGCTTCACCTCTTCCATCGACAACTCCTGACCGTAGGCCATCAGGAAACCCTGAAGTTGTACCAGGCTAGTCTGTACTCGTTCTTTAAATGCGGTCTGTACATCCACGGTTTCAACCAAAGGGACCGATCTCGTGACACTCAGCGTCACAGATGATGTAGAGCTCTGCGACTGATTCGATGTCAGCCGTTGACGCCGCTGATACGGAGTTTCTCTGGGTCTCCTAGTACGAGGACGACCACGTCGCTCCACCACGACCGCGGATGTTGGACTCACAATAGTCGGATCTACATCTCCAAACCGGATTGGGGAATAACTTCCGACTCTAGGGGCAACAATCTCGCTTGGCACCTCCGGGACAATAGCAGAGTTGTCCTGAATTTGTTGTTCGTGGGAACTTGGCCCCACCTCCGAAGGATCATTGGCCGGCTGCTCCGGGACTGGTGAACTGCTCATTTCCTCACCACTAACCTCACTCACCACTACCATTTCCTCTACTACTTCCACTATCTCTTGGACTACCCCTTGGATAGCTATCTCTGGTGTTACCGGTGCTACTACAGGTTCCGGAACTGAGGAAGATGCTTCTGCACCTACCAACTTCAACTCCTCGCCGAAATACCCCAGAGCTCGCATTTTAATGAATATTTGCCGGCTCAAATCGCACCCTGGGTGTAACCCATCTCTCAAAAATCCCTGCTCCCCCAGGGTATACACTCTTCCTTCCATAAAATTTTTAATATTGAGCTTGTGACCCGGCAATCCCTTCGCCGCGTATATCACCGGAAAAGAACTCTTTTGGTGCCATTGTATTGTAGATCTTCGAAGCTGCCGGATTTGGGCATGTATGTTGGTGGCCTGCAAATGCAGAATCCTATCCGAATATTCAGGTGCCTGATTGTATATGTCTTGTACCCGTTTTGGATACTTGAGCACCAACTGCCTATTATATTCCACCAAGTCAAGGAATGGTGGTATCCCCAAAATAACTTGCATTTGGGGATTGAGACGAGCACATTTCTGAGAAAAACTCGAGAACCTTTGTGCAAAGTCCTCGATTTGGAAGTTGAAGTTAGCCGTGTCCACCCAATAACCTTCAGGTCGACTAAATGGCCCCGGAACAGGTAACCGCGTCTGGTTATAAGCTTCCGGAATTATCGCGAAAACTATCATATGTGTATAGTCAGGCTTGACTATCATGTGAGCCATATCACTAAACCAAGCCAGCTTTTTCCCCGGGTATGACTCAAAAACTACTGTGGCCCCGGGTAATAAGTCCTCAGTGTATGCGGTCTTCAGATCCCGCACCCACGAATGGCCCAATACCAAAATCTGAAAAAAAAAGAATAAACCCATTTATATTAATCAGTTTAATAAATTTTTCATTTGCTTTGATTTCCCCCCATTTAGTTAATTATTTGAAATCCCCGGGTATTTGTCTAAATTGTTATTTGTATGATTGTTTTTATTGTTTTTCATTTATGTCTAATGTTTTCGTTTCGTTATGATTCATATATGTTACATTGTTTACAAAAATTCTTTTTTTTTCATTTTTTTTTTTATTTTTTTTAGTTGTTCCTATCATGTATTATTGTTTTTTTTTCATTTGTTTATTGTTTCTATTATTATTTATATTTGTTATTGTCTTGTCCATTTACGTGTTGTCATTATTTGTATTTATTATTTATATTCTGTTGTAATTTTTTTCTCTTTTTATGTACGATGTTGTGGTGTGTGTGTGTTTGTTTTGATTTATTATTATTTTTCTCTTCATTGTTCTGTGTATTTATTTTTTTTCTTTATTTAATTATTTTGTTGTTATTATTTTTTTTTTATTTAAATTGTTTTAGTTACTACTAAGTATTTCATTATTATTTTCTTATTATTCCCCTTTAGAATTACTGTTTTCATTATTTTTATGTTTGTTATTTTTATTATGATTTAATTTCATGTTTGTTTGTTTTTTTTCGTGTTTTTTTTTTTTTTTTTTTTTGTTGTTTTTGTTTTTTATTTATTTATATATATGTTGTTATTTTTCTATAATTTTTTTTTTATTTTGTTTTGTTTTTTTCATTTATTTTTATTTAGATTGTTGTTCATTGTTAGTTTGTTGTTTTTATTATTCATATGTATTTCGTGTTTTGTTTTGCTTGTTATTTTTTTTTATTTACTTTGTTGTTTTCGTTATCTTATTTTTTTTGTGTATTTTTTTTTTTCTTATTGTATTATTTTTATTATATGTATTTTGTGGTCATTACTATAAAAACATTTGTTATCATTTTTTTCGCTTTCGCTCTATCATATACGGGAAAACTAACGGTAAGTCTTGACATAACCCTCTCGATCGGGTATATGGACGCTCACTTTCTGTTCTTTGTGATTCTAATTCAGCTAATCTATTTTTAAATAATTCATTATTACCTTCAAATCCCTCAAAAGACAAATCGTCAGGAGGGAAGTTTTCTCTCTGTCCATCCTGTTCTATATTTAAGTAATTTTCCGTTTCTACCTCTTCAAAAATAGGCAACCCCACTACTGGGGTAGAATATGCCTGAATACATTCTTCAAACACTTTATTTGTTGGTAAAGATTCCCTAAAATCCTCTGGTGGAGCTTGCAATGACTCCCAACGATAAAATGCCTCTTCTATCAAATCAGATGCATCCCATTGTAAATATTCATTGACTTCTTCTTCTTCAGCTGATTTTACTATATTACTCAAATCTCCGTGTGATCCGTTTTCCCTTTTTCTTTCAATTATCTTTTCCAATTCTAAGTTAATCCTTTGCTGTTCTTTTATTAATCCTACAAAACTTTGTTTAACCTCACTTAATATTCTGCCATCAATGGTAAAACCCTCGAAAGAGTCCTCGTCATCACTGTCATCATCCTCCCACTCTAACTCCTCGGTTTCTAACGCTTTATGTTCGGTTTTCTCAAGTTCGAAAACTTCTTCCACTTCTTCTTCTTCTATTTCATGCTGCACCCCCACCCATCGCATATCTTTGAAGACCAGAATTAATTTTGTTAGTAGCTGCAGGAGGCATGTTTCAAGGTCGGCAACTGCCGATGAATGAGCCTATATATTTGCCTTCCATCCTGCCGGAGATCGTAGACACATATGTGACATGATTGTCATTAACTTTTATAATTTCATAAGGCCCATGATACCTAGGATCAAATTTATTTTTCGTAAGATTTCCAGGGAGATGAGCCTTTAAACCTACCATTTGATGGACTTCATACGGAACGAATCTAACATGACTTTCCATCCAGCATTCTTCCTCCACAGGTAAAGGGAGTCCAGTTCTTAATTCATGTGCCTTTTTCAAGATATTTTCACAAGGAGTTAAGTTCGTTTCCGTATGAGTTGTTGATTATAAACCCAACAGACCCTGTGACAACTCTCATCCCATTTTTTGGACCTCTTTACTGACATTCTCAGATATTGACTCAGGGTGCGATTGACCCGTTCGACCGCGCCGTTAGAAGATGGTGTATACGGGGTGGTTAGTACATGTTTTATCTGTTGTTTCTTCAAGAGTTCCTCGAACTCGGGTCCAATGAATTCCCTACCGTTATCAGTAAGAAGCCGCTCCGGGAACTTTTGCAAAAATGGCAGTATTCGGTGTTGGAATGCATTTGCGACATTTATACTCTGTTTGTTTCTTATGGGAACAGCAGCCACCCATTTCGTGAAATGATCCACCATTACCAACGCATAATTATTCCCCCTGGTAGAACAGGGAAATTGGATCAAATCCATTGCCACTAATTCAAATGGTCTTGAAGTTACGATTTTAAGAGTGGGCGGAACATAGAGAATATTCGATATTTTGCAAGCTTGACACTTGTTACAGGTGGTGGTAATATCGTTACAGATAGTAGTTATCTTTGGGTGCCATACCCAGTTTATTAACAAAGAATGTAATTTTTGCTTCCCAATGTGGGCAAACATCCAATGAGCCTTAATAGCCACCTCAGTTAAATAAGTTTTGGGAACAATGAGAGCGAATTCTCCCGTAGAGAACTCTCTATATAGACGATCATTTATAAAGTAGATATACTTACTTACGCGAGCAAATGGTTGTAATGGACCATTAAACGGCAATTTTCTTACAATGGCGTTCTTCAATCGTCTCAACGTATAATCCGATCTCTGCAATTTGTCAATATCATCATGGTTGATTTCTAAAGGGTCGATTATATTATCTG
The DNA here is from genome assembly GCA_015478945.1 of Trachelipus rathkii. Taxonomy (NCBI): domain Eukaryota; kingdom Metazoa; phylum Arthropoda; class Malacostraca; order Isopoda; family Trachelipodidae; genus Trachelipus; species Trachelipus rathkii. Next base: position 14,973 of record JABUQX010010236.1, on the reverse strand, counting down.
AATCAATTACTATATGATGAATTTTTGGATCATCTGGTATCTCAGTCTCTACCTCCCCACCGGTGTTTTGGTTACTCATGGGAACCACTTTATCAACCAATGGTGGTATTTTCTCAGCTTTACCTTCCTCCTCCATTGACTCATCCAACAAAATCCTTTCCTCAAATTTTTCGGATGTTACTACGTTAGTACTAATCACTTCCTCCTCTTTATTTAGCGGCTGCATTGGAAGGCCCACCAGGAGATTGTAATGGACTCCTCCACGGCACAAAAGATGAAAAATACTTTTCTCTGTATCTAATCCAAATTTTAAGGGTTTCGTGTCCCCGTAATACATCCATACCTGTACTTTGTATAATTTCGTAAATGCCAATATGGCTTGAGTTATTGGAAATTGACCCGCCTGTTTCATTAACTGTAATCTTTTTGTTATTTGCCTAGATTCTTTCCCCGCGGGTAACCCATATGCATTCCTATTTTCCAATAACTCCTTTGCAACCTCCTGTCTTACTTTTAAATGATGTTCCATCGACCCATACAACCCCACCGAAAAAGCCTGGAAAAGCGAATCTCCTCCTCCAGGAATCTTAATTTCTGAAAACCCCCCAGGGATGGCGTCTACCAGCAATGCTTCATACTCTTCAGATGTTTCTCCTACCGGAGATCTTGACAAAGCGTCAGCCACGACGTTTTCTTTACCCGGGATATACCGCAGCTCATAATCAATGTCGTTAATCTCCTCGAGCGTGCGAGCTACCCGAGCATTCACCAATGGCATACTGTGCAAATACAAAAGTGGCTGATGGTCAGTAAAGATGACCACTCTTATTCCATATAGGAAAGGTTTTAATGCCCTCACAGCCCATCGTATAGCAGCTACCTCTTTTTCCGTTGTACTGTAGCGTTGTTCAGCTTTATTGAAAGTGGTTGAAATAAAAGCGATAGGACGTTCTTCACCAGATTGTGTCTGAGCGAGACACGCCCCTGCCCCGACATCAGAGGCATCCACATATAATAACAAGGGTGCTGCTTTCTCTGTACGATCTGGGTACGACAGGATCTGTGGCGATGTAAGTGCTTCCTTCAATGCCTCAAACGCTTTCTGACAGGGCTCGGTCCATTTCAGTGTCTTGTTACTTTAATAATGCAAAAAGGGGTTTCGCAATTTCTGAGCAGTGCGCTATATGGCGCCTATAGAAGTTGACCATTCCCAGAAATTGCCTCAATTTACGAACGGTGGTCGGTACGGGAAATTGCATAATACCTTGTAAATTATTTTCTAACGGAACCATTCCATGTTCTGATACTCGGTGTCCTAGGTATTGTACTTCTTGTCGGAGAAGGAAAGTCTTGGCCGGTTTGATTTTAAAGCCAGTTTCTTCAAAAGCAGATAGAACCTTTTCCAATATTTCCAGATGCTCTTCGAATGTTTCACTTACAATCAGGACATCATCCAAATAAACCATGCACTCATTCCAAGGTATATGTGCTAAAGCATATCTCATCCCGCGTTGAAACGTTGCAGGGCCATTTTTCACCCCAAACGGCATTCGCAAGAACTCCCAATGTGACAAGGGAGTCGTAAAAGCAGTCTTCTCAATACTGGTCTCTTCCATCTCCACCTGATAATATCCTTTTATTAAGTCTATCGTTGTAAAGAACTTCATACCCTTGAGACTGAACAACATGTCGATCAGATTTGGGATAGGAAAGCTATCTCCCTTTGTAATTTTATTTAACTCCCGATAATCAATACATAGTCTGATCGACCCATCTTTCTTTCTGATTGGAACTACTGGGGCTGAATATGGGGATTTGCTCCTTTGGATGATTCCTTCGTCCTCTAGTTTTTTACAATCTGCCTCGATTTCTCTGAGCATAGGGCCTTGTAACCGTCTGACTGGCACTTGCACCGGATCCTCAGTCAATGTTTCTATTTTATGTTTGATAACATTGGTGGTGCAGCCCACATCAGAATCTCCTAAACTCGAGACAGAAGGATATCGCTCTAATAATCCAATTACTTGTTCTCTTTGTTCTGGTGTTAATTCCGCCTCATCTAACCTAAATGCTTTGCTTAAATTTTCAGGATTCCATTCCATATATTCGTTAGGACTCTGCTCATCCAACTCCACTACATTGACAGTGGGATCCTCCACTGTAACTTCTTCTATCCTACCTACAATTGATCCTTTCTTTAACCGCCTTGTTTGGTCACTATCATTTTGCAAAATAACCAAAGCTCTATCGCCTGAAAAATCCATCAACATATGTTCTAATTTTACCGTTTTGGGCAATCCTTGCCATGCCTCCACCACGACAGGTTGCTTCAGTAGTCGCTTTCCTTTTCTTTCCACTTCTACTATCATACACCTTTTTGGTTCTAAATTTACCGGCCTCAACTAATGTCAGCAGGTTTCTTCCTTGGGCAAAATCGCGCTGTCTCATGTCCATCTGCTATCGGTTTGTACCATAATTTCGCCACGTCATCCTGATGACTAATTCCTATGGTACAGAATCCCGGGCAACAAGGATGTTCCTGCTATTAAAATATCATGACGCCTAAAACGGCAGATCATACTCAGTTTAGCTGGTTCTGGGACCACAACGAAGGCGACTCGGGCTTCAAGACATAATTAGTGGACAATCGTAGGGCGATTGTAACTTACTCCTAACACAGCGGGAGATACGCTAACATTAACCGTTATCCCAGTAACCCTTAAACGGCGGTGGGAAAAAAATAAGGGCTTATATTTTTGTCGCATAAATGAAAACAACTCCGACCGATATTAAACTTAACTCCGCTCCGGTGTCTACAAACGCGATAATGGGTTCCATTGGTGGTTGATCCACTAGTGTCACTTGCAAAATAAGGGTCTTCTCCGGTGCTTTTATAATATGGTATCTGATGATGGTTTCTGGTGGCCACTCATCCTGTTCAGTCTTTTTATCTATTTCTTTTTCCGGTGGAGATTCTTTTCTCTCATTATTAGCTTTCTCTAATCTAACAGGTTTATCTACTCTAACCGATATGTCTATTTGTTTTACCTCGTCATTTTCTATGGTGCAGGTCGCAGTCACTGGTGATTCTGGCTCTATTGATGTCAATTCTGGGGAACCTTCCGCCCTTGGCACTGGGGATACTGGATACGATGTTGCTGGATAACAATAATGGTTGTGAGGATTTTTCCATGACTCTCCAGGATCCTCCTCCTCAGTAATGATTCCCCATGGGTCCCTTTCATGTGTTATTACTTGGGCTGCTGCGGCTGCTGTTGCTGTTGTCCCTGACATGAGGTCTTCCATGCCAGAGACCCTTCGTTTCCCGAACGCTGTTTGCAATCCTTACCTAGATGTTCTCCCTTGCAATATGGACATGTTATTTGGGGTGTCGCAGGTTGACCTCCCCGATGTGGACAATCTCCTACCAAGTGACCTACTTCCTTGCATCTCAAGCACCGGTTTTGTTCCAGGTAACAGTCTTCAATCAAATGACCTCGCTTGCCACAAAACATGCACAAGGGCCTATTCCAGCAATCACCCATGGTATGACCCCTCTTTTTACAATGAGTGCAGCTAGGAAAACCGATGAACCATTATTATTATTTCGCTGTTGATAGCCTTGACCTGATCTTTGTCCATTTCTGAATTCTCTTGATGGAATGTTTCCCGCTGGTTGACTATATCTCTGTGGTGGTGGATAATTGTTGTTAGTGTTTCTTTGAGGTACCTCTCTGGGACCAACAACAGCACTCTGATAGCTTCCTGAATATCCCTCAGCCTGGGGCGACGATTGCATTTGGGTTCTCCTACAACAACACATTCCTTCATAATTACCATATGTGTGGGGCGCTTGTTGGATTGGCGAAGAAATGGCAGACATTTGCAATGACTTTGTTAAGTCTACGACTTCCACTACCTGATTTTCTTTTCTGGCTTGTCCCCTATAGACTTTGTCAACCATAATCACCAATTGTTCCCAGGGAATCCGAAAACCCTGAGTAATTTCTACTCCCATCAACGAGTCTTCAACCCTGATCTTAACAGTCTCTGGCACGCTATCCATTAACTTTTCTCTGACGATAGGCATTTTTCTAACTTCATTTCCTGGGAACGCTCTTTGTGCCAACCCCAGCAATCGCAAAGCAAAGAGTGGAACATCTTCACCATCTTGCATTTTAGCTTTGTTAAACTCAGCGGGCTCAGTGTTGGTCTTTTTCTTCAATTGTTCCCTGAACCACTGCAAGAGTTGGGATTTTACTAATCCATATTCGGCCGATGTTGATGCCACAACGTTATAAGCTTCCAAGGCAGAGCCCTGAAGGTGACTCCCCAGCAACGCAACCATACCCTCTGCTGATCCAGGATACTGTGTCTCTCACAATAATGTTCGAATCTATCAAGGAATTGGACCATGGTCTCACCTGTCTCTAATCTAAACTTCCCTGGTGGTATCACTTTCTTGGGCTTCTTGTCGACCCCCATTGAGGCCATCAACGTGGTCATTTTTTCCATCATTTCGCTATTCTGTTTGAGAATGTCCTGCAGGAATTTAGAATCCACTGTTACCATTGCAGGACCCGGGACTCCATTCTGACTATTTTGGTTCTCATTTCGGTTGGGTGGTTGAACATCATCATTCGATGGAGTATATCCTCCTTCAGTCTTCCCTGACTTATCTCCATCCACCAAATCATTCATACCGTCCGTCGTCATGCTGACGTCTATTGTTGATGACAGTGGCGGCTGAGCTTTTATCTACACTCAGCGGCAGAGCTAGTCTTCTCCTCAGCAGAACAACTACGCTCTGCTACCACTTTATGTGGTAGGTTTTCGTTCCCACCACAATAGATAAATTGCTTTACTCACCAGCCTTCAATCGGGGTGTAGTTCTGCAATCCTCTGGAAGAGCCCAGTTCTGGGAATCGATGTCGTCCCTCGAAGTCTGCGCGGTCTTCCTTGTGCTGTGGGAAATAAAGATAAATATATGTAATTGAGATGCGCAGTGGAATGTCTTTGTAGTTGATCCGCTAAGTTAATCCTCGCTCGTATTACCTCGTCCTATTTCTGATAGTCTTGTGGTTTTGGTTTTCTTAAATTATTGGTCTTACTCTCTTCTTTTTTTCAGTTTCGATTTCGGCTTGTCTTTTATCTGATTAATTGAATAGTCTTGTTTTGGTTCCTTGATAACTTTTACTCGCTTTACTTTTTTCTTCTTCTCTTTACTTCTGTCAAAAGTATAACTTATTGAATTATTTTTATTCACCGTAGGGACTTGCTATTTGTCATAATTCAATGTCGCAAATATAGACAATTTAAATATTGTTATGAAACTCGATCTTAATACTCACTGAATGGGAGATACCGTTTGCTTTTATTGACTTACGCCAGAACCTCCAACTGGGCTAATAAAAACTCAAACAAATTCATGATCCGAAAACAATTCTTTATTTGAGTTTACTAATTAATTTGTACAGCCCTATTTATTAGTTTTGTTTGGGGATTTCCCCGAATATATATATGTATACATATATATATCCACAAATATATAAAAAAATAATGATTTATAAAGAATAAATGAAATATAAAGATAATATATATATATATATATATATATACGAAAATGTTATAAAATAAATTTTCTCTTTGACACTAAAAATTTGCTTGCATTTATATTCCTTGCTTGCATTTATATTCCTTTTCTCTGGGGGGATATAGATGATGGATGAAAAATGAAAAAGGAAGGAATGAAGATGAGGAATGAGGGTGAAAGATGAAAAGATGAAACAGCTTTGATCTAGCGGGTACCCTTTTGTCAGTATATTTTTGTTTTGTTATGATAGAAATAACACCGAGAATAGTAGTAATAGTAATAATAATAATAATAATAATAATAATAATAATAATAATGATAATAATTAATAACAATAATGATAATAATGATAATAATTATAATATCTTATTACTGGTTAAGGCAGTAATAATATCTTTGTATACAGATTTACCACAATTTCTTTATTGATTTACCTTTGTGGCTGCCATTGCAAATGTTGTTGCTTTACAAGAAATGTTAGGATTTTTATTTTTATACTCGAAGAACGACTCGTCCGTTACTTCGTTCCGATGTTGGGAAAGTGTTAACAATGATAGTCGTTCTTGAAAAGCAGAAGGGATCACTCTGAATTCTCTTGGAAAGAAGTCCACTACCGGTACCTGTCAATAAGATTTTTGGATTTAATACTTTCATACCTTAGTTTACCTCATCATTACAGTTTGCATTATATCATCAAAAGGTTTCATTTCTTCCAATAACATTGATTTACTCTTCCCTTTTAATAAGGTAGAGAAAAGTTTTTCCTTTCTCTTCGTCTAATCGCTCTCTTAGATTTAACATTCCGTCGACCTTTTTCTTTTTTCTTTCTTTCAATTTGCTCTTCTTTAATTTTTATTTATTATTTCTTTTGGCTTTTGTTTTCTTTTTACACCATGCCATTTTGATTTTATTTTTCAATATCACTTCTTCTACCTACTGAAAAAATGATACAGGAAATCTAAAATATCCTAAAGATCTTAAATATATATATTATATAATATATACAAAGGTTGGGCATTAAACGCGTTAAAAGGCGTTTTAATCCAGTTAATTAACTCGTTATAATTTTTTGTTAACTTTTAACCGCTTTCGTTAATTTGAAGAAAGAGTAACCGAACTATTAACAAAAAAGAGTTTAAAATTTTTGCTGCTAAATCCGTACAGTCATCATTCCCAATTTAACGAGTTTATCAAATATTTTTCTATAGATTTTAATTGTATAAGATTAGATGAGACGGCAAGGATGAACTTTTTTTTTTCAAAATTTTTCTAAACGCTTTCTCCTCTCAATGGCTCAAAAATGTGTTTATATATTAACTCGGTTATTATCCAGTTTAGTAAATGTCTAACACAGGGTTGGAAAAAACCAAGAGTTTGAAGGGAATGTGCTTACGTGCTGACACGACCCCCTCGTTTCAACTACATTCTCTATGTCTTAATACTGGCACTTTCCCTCAGTGTTGGAAAGGCGCACACGTCCCAACCTTGATTCGAGAAAAAAGGAAGCCGCTCTGATGCCTTCTAATATCGCCGCTAGTAAAGCTCTACACTTGTATTCTATCCTAAGATCTTTGAACCCTTCTCAACTCTCACTTCTAAGACCATCTGATCTCATTCCTGTCTTCCGTTCGCTAGTAACTGGCTTTTGGTGTTCAAAGTCTACTGGCGATATACTTTCCTTTTAAACGTATTTATGGTTTTCCGCTCTTAGGAACTACGCCCAGACTTGCGTAGTGGCGCTTGACTATCCAAAGGATTTGAGAACTGGTATGGGCACGCATTCTATTGCTCTCGAAAGTCCCCTCCTTTCTCTTGCTGAACTTATGTATAGCTTTCTTTCAAGTCCTAAACACAGCGGCTATGGTTGATGGAGCGACTTCTTCTTGCTTTTCTGTCAATAGTAGTGTTTCCTCAGTGGGGTTTTCGTCTCATCTCCTACTTTATTCCTACTTTTCATTATCGATCTTCTCACCTGCAAATCTAACTCTATCCACTCCATGCCGATGACCGGTAGACCCTTCATGTTCTTCACTCATTTCATATTCTGCTCCTGCTTTTACTTCTAGAATTGAACTCTCATCTTAATCTTTCCGGATCTATTCTCGCTGATCTGGATAGAATTTTGCAGGTGGGCTTCTCAACCTTGTGAAATTCTATTCTTAAAAAACGCAACTTCTACAAATCTCCCTCTCCCTAAAATACCCTTCTAACTTTCGCTACCTCTTTTTGACGTTCTTTCATCTCTGCCGGCGTTGACAATATAAGAACATACCTTGGCCTAACATAAAAAAAATGTCTTGGAAACCTGACATCACAACGATTGCTGGGGCGGCCTCAAGAAACTGGGAGTTCTTGTTTAGACTGCGAGAACTTTTTTTCGCTCTTCTCAGTTGTTTGCTGCAGCTATACAAGGGTCTCATCCGGCATTGTATAGAAGTACTGTTCTCATATCTGAGGGGCTCTGGTTTCTCTCACTCGGCTTTTGAACAAGGTTGCGTAAAGCAAAAAGGCTTGATAAACTCCCGTACGGACTTCCGGGATTTTGAACGCAAATATCTTTGGGCGGCACGATGTTGGTTGCTTTATCTCTTTCCATAGGTATCGTAGCGGCAGGTGTTCGAGGAACTTACCACTCGCGTACCACCAACCTTTACGACGCCCTAGTAGCAACAAGGGGTGTTGTATCTGCCGTCACGAGTTGTGTAGAATATTGGTAATTCTAGCTATCTATGTTTGCTGGGCGGTGTTGTCCTTTTTTCCTTACACACTGTTTTCTGTGGAAACTCTCTTCGCATCTTCTGTGTTTCCTGCTGAATTTTAATCTCCATCACTTTAAAGGCCTGCGTCTATGTTCATTCTGCGTAATTTGCGTAAGCGGATGAAATTTTGGCGTGCAACCACCCCCTTCGTTTGATAGGCTCTGCCCCGTGAGTGGTGGTGATAACTGTAAAAAGAAAAGAAAAAAAAAAAAATATTGAAGACGTCAACGAAGCAAACCCTTTGATAAGCGAAAATACTATATACCGATAACGCTTTTAAATGATTAACGCCGTTATATTTTTTTTGTTAACGATTAAGAATTAACGACGTAAACTTCCTCATTAACGGTGCCCACGCTTTGTATATATTATATATATATATTATATATATATATACTATGTATTATATATATATAATATAAAATAGTATAATATATATATAATATATATATAAATATATATATATATTATATATATATATATATACTTGTATATATAAAATCAGTAATTAATGTCAATTGTTAGGTCCTAGATAGTGGGTTATTTGGGTAGCTCTTGAGTGATAGGATTTAGAAAACATCTTATTATGTAATATAGCATGAATATAAGAGAAAGGTAATTTCTAAACACAACAAAAAAAACATCGTTTTAAAAAAAAAATTTGTTGTTTTTTTATAAAAAAAAAAATTTCAAATTAAAAAACGTTTTTTTTCAAATAATTGAGTATATATATTATAATATATAAGGTTATATATATTATATAATATATTTATACCTATGATTTTGGACCGAATTGCCCCGTCTTACGGTATATATATATATATATTTTATTTGCCTCTTTGGAGCTGATGTGCCCTTAATAATTCCTTCCTGTCAAAGCTGTATTCAATTTTTCTCTTTGGTGTAATATTTGGCTGGCTCATAACATAAATTATATTTTCTAATTGTACCCAACATGTGTCTTCCACATCAGGAAAGTAATATACATTTGGACTCAATTCCTGCATAAATTTAATTTTAACATCTTGATATTCTAAACTACATAACTCGACAAATCCCAACCATATTTTACTTTCATATATGCAGGCTACATATTTCCCATTTATGCTTTCAGCATCAGTTGGTTTATTATCTATATTGAATTTACAGCAATCATTTATGATTTCCCACCCTCCATCTGTTTGATATTTAAACTCTTTGTGAATATCTGAATCAGATATTTCATAAGCTAGAAGACTATTTATACTTTTTGGTATAACTTTGTGAAAACCTTGAGTTCCTTTGATAGTTTTAGGTTCCTTAAAACGATGCTTGAGAAAAAGCTCTTCTTTCTGAAACTCTTCTGTTGTAATATAAAAAAATTTAATAGAGGGAAAGTTGCATTCAGAGTATGTGTATAAATCTTTTGCTGTTAAGATGTGATGCTCTGTTGTTCTTTGTAAACTTGCCTTTGTTGCAGCCCTTTTTACCATTCCCCCAATGCCATCACACACGTTTTTACCGTGGCTAGTTGCAAAAAAATTCCACTCTGCTATTATGCCATAGAAATCTCTATCATGATGACACAGATTAATGAAATTGTATCTATTTTTATATTGGGCAACTGAACCATCTGTAAAGTAATGAATTTTCTGTATATTTGGAAACTATTTATTTCTGTCATTAATGCTTTCTGAAAGGCATAAACTAGTGTTGTTTTATGCTCTAAGCAATCGCTAATGAAACAAAATGTATTATGACATAATTTAGTATTTGCTTTGTAGTACAGTATGAAAGGGTGAATTGTTGCCTGATTTCTAGTCCAGTGAAATGCTTGACTGGCATCTTGTACTACAAACGAATAATTTTCTCATTCCTGAATATTATTTTTAAGATCTTTGATGTAATTGCTTTGACTCTTTGCAATGAAGTGATGCTTTGTTAGTTTTCTAATTTGACCTGACAATTTGTCAATAAATTCATCAATTGATATTGATACATTTTCTAAGGTTGAGCGATCAGTTTGCACCCATTGGCTAAAATTGATTGTATCTCTGCAATCTGATTCAAATATTAATTGGAGAAAGTTTGAAATACCATTTATTCCAGGGCATTTACGACATTGTTGAAGCATGCATTGTTTGTTATTCATGCTGCATACACATTTTTCCATTAGATTTTTGATATTGATGTCTTTACATCCTATGGCAGATATCATGAGTTTTGGATTTTGATGGTAAACACACACACATATTGAATGTTTTCCATTTGCTCCGGCAATGATGCAGTATTTGTGGCGCAAACTTGCAAATGTTGAAAAACCAACTTTGGGAGAATGTTGAGATTCATTCTTATACTGTTCATAGATTTCTTTCAGGTTTCCAAGTATTAACCTCTTTTGCACATGTTGTTTCTGTCCATTTTTATCCTTAATACTGAGGAAGTCTCTTTTCCCTAGGCATACTCTACTCACGTCATCAGAGTTGTAAAAGTTTTCAACTTCCCTTCTCATATCTTCAGTAATTACTCTACCCTTACTGACCTTAGGTATTTCTGGTAAAATTCCAAATTCTTTCCGTAGCTTCCTTGATTTGTTCACCATATAAGTAGTTGTGTTGAAGACTTGCACTGTTCTATTAATTGACAAAGGTGACAGAGTTAATATTTGCAGTTTTCTTTCATGTGATTTTGTAGCTTTGAACTCTTCAACAAGCCAATTCATAAGAATCTCAAACCTGAAAAATATTTAACAAAATATTTTATATAAAGAAAAATTGTAACATTTTTTACAGAAAATATTTTGCAACTCTTGTTTCATAAAATTTTTGTTTTTTTAATTCATGATGTTATGGATGATCAGAAAGAAAATATTATGTAGGATTTTTGTACACTTACTCTGAATTATCACAATACTGCACTTTAGATGATGAGGGGTCTTCATCTGGCAGACCTCCTGGTAAAACTTCCTCAAATTTTCTTTTCAGGCTACCAGCTGCCTTTTTATATTTCTTATATCCTTTTTTCTGAGTGGAAGTAGTTTTCAATTTTATTCCAGCTGTTAAAATGATATAACATTTATTGTTGTGAATATAATGGAGCAGTGCAGAAAACTTTTTCACAATTTTAAAAGTATTGTAATGAAATATATAGAATAAAAAGTTTTACATTCAGTTAGAATTTAAATAATTTTTAGGAAGATTTATAAGCTTGTAAAACTTTCAGTAAAATTAATTTTGCGATTGCTTATTTATATAACACTATCATTCAAAAGTAATGTGAAGTGTATGTACAAACCTATAAATAGAACTTACATGCTTTAATTGGAGTAAACATCGAGATTCACGAGGTTGGGCAAGTTTAGAAATCTTCTAGTTTAACGAGGTTGATTCGCATATCACTTTCTGCACAATCCTCTAGGTAGTTTTTGAGTGTCATTCTGCGCATCATAATTAGATCCTCAGATTCAGAGCTCGCCTAATGGTTAGTTGATTCCATGACGACGTGGTATTAGCTTGCAGTCAAACTAGTTTACACAGGCATGGAAGTGGTCAAATTGAATTCGAGGTTTACCCTGTACATATAATCTTGCTATTTTAGTCTGCAACAATTATTGGGATACTTGTTTCTAAGGCTCTCTTATTGTACTTTTTGTTTCGTAAGGGGTTGCACATATACGTCATGCTTAGATCCTATCATCTTCTGTTCAGAGTAGATTGGTAAGGCTTTGTAGGAGTATACAAGTCTACTAATAATAATAAAGTATATATTCAATAAAATTTGTTTATTTCTGTAAATGAGAAATATAATATACTATACAGTATGATTGCACGCTAGTACTAATATAATATATATACTAATATATATATATTATATATAGTATATATATATATATAAATATATACTAATATATATATATAATATATATAGTTTAATATATATATATTATATATATTATATATATATATTATATATTAAGTGATGGGAGCGATTAATCGTCATCGTCATCGTCATAGGCAAAATCGGCATATTTTTTTTTTCAATCGTCATCCGTCATCGGCAAAATTTCGCCGATTATTGTGGCCGATTAATTGAACAAATATTAAAAATTTTGAATGAATATTAAACTCATAATAATAATATAATAATAATAATAAAATAATAATAATAATCAATAATAATAAATATAATAATAAAAAGTAATATAATAATAATAATGTTTAATAATAATATATATATAGTATATATATAATATATAATATATATATATTATCTACTAGTAGTTACTATATATATATACGTATGTAGTATAATATAGTATATATATATATTATATATATTTATATATACTAATTCAGTCTTCAGGGTTAGCTTACGTAATCTGTGCAGAGTTGTTCGGAGGCGGATACTCTACGAGTCGTTCGGGGTAGGCAGAACTACTGTAGCACCCAGATTTATATCATTCGTATATATATATATGTATATAATAATATATAATATATATATATATGATATCACATTTTGCTTTGGGGTATTTTATGACATTCAGTGGCCTAATGGTTCGCAGCATTCACTGTTATGCTTTCAATATCGCACAGCTCATACCTCCAGATAACATATCATATACACATACTTATATCCCATCCCTCTTCTAGACAACATCTTACAGACATTTCCTACTATCCTTATATGCATACGTGTAGGGAGAAAAAATTGCCCGCAAGATCGTATGTCCTGTGTGTCGTAGAAGGCGACTTAAGGGACGGTGGTAGTTGGTGGGCTGATGCTACGCAACTTATCTTTTTGCCAGGAATGCTAAGGCATGCCTAGGAGAAGGTCGTGATCGCAGTAAACGGACCTTCTATATCTTTCGGCGAAAAAATGTATGAATCGTATCTGTATATGAAGATGTCAGAGAATAAATGTTGAGGAGAATGAGGAGAGAGGTGTGGATGTATTTAGAAAAGGGCAAATTGGATTTGCTCTCTGTGACTGAAACCAAGATTGAAGGAACGTGAAATGAAGTGGTGTGGTGTGAAATGTGTTTGTGTTGCTGTGGAAAGGAATGAGAGGGAGAAAGAAGGAGTTGTGCATTTCTGATGAGTGAATTGTGGTAGAGGAGCTATGGTAGATTTTTGTGTGTGTGAGTACTAGAAGACTAAAAATTTAAATTTAAAGTTTTGAAAAGGTCAAAATTTGTGTGGTTGCGACATATGATTCATCCTGAAGGTAATGTTTCAGAGAGTCGATTTTTCTGGATAATCTTGAATGATGTTTTGATGGGGGAATAGGAGATTTAGTTCATTTGCACATATCTGGCCCATTTCAAGGATTTTTTTTTTAGCAGTTGTCACGCACCTACCCATTGGCAGTAGCCTATTCAAAGTAGGGGGTGTAGTACCTCAAAGTTCACGCCCTCTAGGCGCAAATTTACGGCAATGTGAGCACAGACGCAGGCTTTAAAGGTGAGGAGATTAAATTCAGTAGGAAATACAGAAGATGGAACAGATTCCACAGAACAGAGGTGGCAGAGAAAGAAGGAAGCACCACAGCGAACTAGCGCCTGGAGTTTACCAATGTCAACAAGCAATACTGCGTGCGGAGATACAGGCACCCCTTGTGCTAGCGAAGGAGTGCCCGTAAAGGTGGTGGTACGGCGAGTGATAAGAGTTCCTCGAGCACCTTGCCGCTGTGTACTTATAGGATAGAGATAAAGCATCAATATCAACATCGCGCGCAAAGATAGAGGGTCAAGTGATCTGGAAGTACAGAACAGTTTATAAGCCTTTTTTGGCTTTGACCTCGACGCGCTGTCCAAAAGCCGGGTGAAAGCAGAGCCCCCTCTCCAGATATGAGAGGCAGTTACTCCATACAGATGGGCGGATGAGACCGTTGTATAGCTGGAGCAACTGAGAAACAGGAGGAAAGTCTCACTGTCTAAACAGAAACTTCCAGTTCTTTGAAGCCGCCCACCAAGCAACCGTTGCGATGTGAGGTTTGCCAAGAGCATTTTTTGTTCCATCTTAAAGGCCAGAAGATGTTTATATTGTCAACGAGAGAGACGACGAGAGAACCGTCGAAAAGAGATAGGAAAGTTAAAAGGTATTTTGGAGAAGGAAGATTTGTAGAAGTTGGGTTTTTAAAAGAATTGAATTTCACAAGTTATTTCTAAATCCATCAGCGAGAATAAAATCGGAAAGATTAAGACGAGAGGGCAATTCTAGAAGTAAAAGAGGGAGTAGAATTGATATGAGTTAAGAATGAAGGTCGATCATCGGAAATAAACGAGTGGATAGAGTTAGAGCTGCAGGTGAGAAGATCATTAATGAAGTAGGAGATAAAGTAACAGATAAGACAAAATCCCCCGCGGCGCTGAGGAACAACCAACTAATTGACAGAAAGAAGAAGTTCGCCCATCACAACACCGATATTGAGCGATTTGAAAGAAGCTAGACATAAGTAGGCAAAGAGAAGGAGGGGAGCCTTGGTTAGAGCAGTGACGCGTGCCATACTCGTTCAAATGCTTTGGATATGTCAAGGCGCCACACGCAAAGTCTCACCCTAGTTCCGCTAAGAAGCGAAAAAACCAATAAATGTTATAGAATGTATATGCGCCAGTAGAGCTTCCGTGCAACGAGAGGCCAT
>JABUQX010010235.1:70000-75663 GCA_015478945.1 Trachelipus rathkii | reverse complement strand
GTTTGTGCCTCCTGTGTTACTTGTCCAACCCATGGTACATGGACTATACCTTCTTCACGTACCTGTTCCATCCTTTCTATTTCTCCTTGGTACTCCTTTTCCTCCGGTTCCACCTCCTCACACTGGAAATACTGTCTAAGGTATTCCGGGGGATCCGCCCACACCTTTAAATGCGAGTAATGTACCCTAGCTACCTTTGTTTTTCCTTGTATGTCATACGACATTCCTCCGGATATGACCTTGGTGATTACGAATGGACCTTCATATTTCTTGCCTAACTTTTTGTCTAAACTCCTATCAACCGTGACAACCTTCCTTTTAACCCTTACTCCCACCGCATACGGTAACCAGTTAGGGTGTCCTTCCTGCCATTTTTCCTGTTGACTCCTCGGGATTGGTATCACCCTTCCTTTTTCATGCCTTTCCACCATTAGTTTTTCCTCTGGGGACATTCCCAACTCCGCATGCTTCGTACCATTGTAAACTAGCACTGCCCTTGTCAAGGAAGTATCCCAGTCAGCACCTTCTTCCATGATGTTCCTTAAGAACTCGGCAAAAGTTCTATTGGCGCGTTCCACAGCCTCGTTACCTGCTGGCTTATAAGGACTGCTGTAAATGTGCCCTATTCCGTAATTCCGCAACATTTCCTCGAACCTGCCACTCCTAAACTCTACTCCGTTATCCGTTAGTACCTTGTAGGGTAACCTCACAAAAGCTTGTAACATTTCACACTCGAAAGTCAACCACACTCTTTGCCGATTTATCCCTTAGGGGCTTCACCACAGCCCACTTACTGCAATGATCTATTGCCACCAGACATGCCACATTCCCTTTTCTCGTTTTCGGCATCGCCATCTACTGCCACCAGCTCGAAGGGGTTCTTAACTTCTATTTTCCAGATGGGCGGAAATATCACCTGGTGGTCGATCTTATATAATTGGCACTTAGGGCATGTCCGACATACTTCCTGCACCATCGATGAAATCTTTGGTTGCCATACGTGCTTACAATTTATCTCTTCCAATATATGCCATGTTCCGGTGGGTTATGACACATACACTCACCACCTGTTTAAACCCAATAACTGCACTAGCTTGCCCTGGTCCCGTTTTCTTTACTAAGATTGACCTGTTCATTAACAAACCATCCCGGTACCTAAAAAATTCCTTTAATAGTGTATCCTTTTTGGTTAGTACCTGTTTCCTCTGAACCTTTTCCTTTAACCTCCTTACCACCTCTGACCTTTCCTAAAGATCAATAATGTCCTGTGCTGACAGTACATTACCCTCTTTTCCACCTTGAATTGTTATATTGTATGCTTCTATTGTCGCTAGAAATGAATCACTCACATCATCTGCGTTATCTCCATGACACACTATTCCTTCACCAAAGTCCAATGCCGCTTCTACCTCCACCAGATAATTCATTCATAATAGAAATGAATCGCTCACATCATCTGCGTCATCTCCATGACACACTATTCCTTCACCAAAGTCCAATGCCGCTTCTACCTCCACCAGATAATTCATTCCTAACAACATACATGCTGGAATAAACCCGTCCGGTATCACCACCAATGGAAACAACACCCGTCTATAGCGAGTACTAATTTCCACTTCCACTGCCTGGTCACATTTCACAATGTCCTGAGCCACTCCGTTTAGTACCAAATCTACTTCCCAGCTCCTTAAGATATGTCCAAAATTGTTTAAATCATCAGCCACACTCTTCTGGATCAGACTGATTACCGAACCCGTGTCTAGAAATGCACACTTGCGCACCTCACCAATACAAAATTCTTCATTCGCACAGTCGTTCTCCGACTCCTCTAACTCCTCCTCAACCTGCTGTGATTCCTCCTGGGTTGGACGCTCGTCCACCATAGTGTTTTCCGTATACCTGTTGAACGTTCATCATCCCTCCAAAGCGTTAAAGTGCGTTCCGCCACGCACCTGTATGTGAACGTTTTTCAAATCGTCTTCCTCTCTCACCCTGGGTCCGATATACTTTACTGAACAGCACGTACCATGGTGCAACCAGATTATTACCCTAAACAAGTCACTTGCCACCAGCAACACCTCCGGTATTGGTTCTCTACCAGGTAACCGTAATGCCTTTAAATACTTCAGCATCTTCTGTTGTCTGCCTATTCCGTATAATTTCTGATTATCCCTTAATGTAGTTGCTAAGTTGTCTCTCAAAGCCTTGTGATCCCTTTCCAGGTTCCTAACCTGGGCGTTCTCCAAAACGACTTGTAAGCTGACAAACAGTGCGTCTGCTCCACCGGGGACTTCCTTTACCATGATTAACCCTTTTGGCAAAGCATCCAGATCTACCGGTGCTTCACCCTGATCATCCTTCCTGTTACACCTGGACCATGCATCTGCAAAGATGTTCTCTTTCCCTGGATAGTATTGTATCTCAAAACTGTATTCACTCAAGTCGTCCAACACTCGTGCCAGCTTACTGTCAACTAACTTCATCTTGTGTATTTAAACTATTCCTTAATAAGAATGGCCTGAAACTTTTAATTCCCCACCTTATTGCCAGGGACTCCCTTTCAATGGTTGACGCATTCCTCTCGCACGCATTGAAGGAGTGCGAGTTAAAGGCTATGACCCTCCTTTCGTCACCTTGTTTTTGGCATAGACCAGCTCCCATACCAGAACCGCTGGCATCTACAAACAACTCCAGCTTGTTCGCTCCTTCCGAAAAGTCGGGGAACGCTAGTTCCACCGATTCCTTCATTCCCTCTTTTAACCCTGTAAATGCCTTTACTCTTTCCTCCGTCCACTCAATCACATCTTTCCGTTTGCCTCCCGTTAGTGCATTAAGAGGTGCTGCCACCTCCGAACAGTTCTTTATAAACTTCCTCTGGAATTTCATAACTAAATATCTCCTCAAGTCTAAAAAGTTACTTGGTTTTTCTAGTTTGTCAATTTGGGACATAAACTCCGGAAGCTTCCTGATCCCTGTTCTACTGATGATATGTCCTAGAAACTTTACTTCTTTTTGCACCCAACTACATTTCCCAACCTTGACCTTTACGTTGGCTTCACAAAACCGTTGTAATACCTTGTCTATTAGCAGCAAGTGCTCCTCAAAACCTTTTGACATTAATAACACGTCATCCAAGTACACCACCACCTTATCTTTGCTAAATCCCATCATTATCCTTTGCATTTCTCGCTGAAACGCTGCCGGACCGTTCTTTAAGCCAAAGCTTAATCTTTTGAACCGGTACTGTCCACTCACCGTGGAGAAAGCCGTGAAGTCCCTACTATCCTCTGCCAGGTTCATTTGATAGTAACCCTTAACCAGATCCAGGCTAGTAAAATACTTAACCCCGTGACATGCGTAAATAGTTTCCTGAATGTTTGCCATTGGGAATTTGTCTGCCTCCGTTACCTGATTTAACCTTCTATAGTCCACACATAACCTGAGTGTACCATCCTTTTTACGGATCGGCACCACCGGTGAACTCCATTCCGCTGCACAAGGTTCAACTATGTCTTTCATACATAACTCTTCCACCTGCTGTTCAATCTCCTGGTTGGTTTTCTGATCAAACCTTCTAGCTCGTTGGTAAATAGGCGTGTAATCATGCAATCTAATCTTATATGGGGTCATCGCAGTTTGACTGACGTCCGCATCACTCCTGCTAAAAGCCATTTTGTTTCTCCACAAAACCTCCAAAACCTGTTCAACCTGTTCTGGACGTAACTCTACCATGAATTTAATTTCGTCCTTCAACTTTTCCTTCGTCCATTCTTGTTCATCTCCTCGTCCTGTCACTTCCCGTACCGTTGTGTTCACTGTACATGTTGCAACCCCATACTTCCTTAATTTATCCTCGTCTACCAACAAGTGTGCTATCCCTATTTGTTCACCTTTGTTCAACTTTAAGGGCCCTGATATTAATTTCTTTAACAGTACCGTACCTTCCTCCTCATTCCATTTCACCAAACCTGGTAAAACCTTAAATCGGTGGTTATATCCCCTTTTGTAATCTTCTCTACCTTCTATCAATAGCTCCTCCGGTTTTGCACGGTACTGCCCTTCATGACTCCTTGGTTTGACTTGTTTCGACTTCCATTTCACCTTAACTGGTACCCAGTTATTCTTATCAATCACCATTTTACCTGTTGTATGTACCGGAATCCTTGTTACCGTTCTTATACAGTTTTCAGTTCCACCCATTACGTACACTTGCTCTCGTACACCATTATCACCATACCGTCTAATTGATCCATCTCTAATATCAAACTTTATGCTATTTCCTACCAGAAAAGGCATACCTAACATTACTCCTTCCTTTAAATCCTCAAGAACCAGAAATTCCAATTGTCCATAATTAATGTCATCAATAGTGACCTCCAAGATTACTGTTTGATGAGACTCTACACTCTGTTGAGGATCACCCAGACCTCTCAATCTCATTTCCTTGTTTATTACGGTCGGATCCGGAATCTTCCCGAGCTCCTTTTTTCCTATCAAGCAGTATTGGGATCCCGAATCTACTGCTGCTAACATCTCAACGCCATCCAATTTTACATTAAACTTTATCAGAGATGCCATCTTCACACTGTCAAGACCCATCATTCCTGTATCACCCGTTGTATTGTATACTCCTGACATTATTTCCATAATCTCCTTTTTCTGTCTCCTTTGTGTACGTTGGGGCAATGACCCAATCACCTTTCCACCTTGACCTGTAACAAACTCCTCTGCCTCCGGATTCAACATCCACCTGTCCTGAATAACCGGGGCATCCTGTTTATCTATCCTTGTTGTGGCTGGCTCCGACACGTCCCGGTTGATGGCGGAGCAAGTTCGTTTCCCGAAACCGTTGGTTTTAAGTTCTTTTTTAACTCCTCTATTTGTTCTTTTAACGGACAAGAGTCACGCCAGTGCCCGACTCCATCACACAAGAAGCATTTTCTTTCCACCACTCTCTGAGTCTCTTGTTCTTGTTCCTTGTTTTCATTCCTACGTTGGGATCCTTGTCCTCTCCTTGCTGGGCAATCCATCAGCCTATGCTCACCACTTCCACAAACCAAGCACCACCCATTAAACCGCCAGCAGTCACGTTTCATGTGCCCAACCCTGTCACAATGATGGCACCTTAACCTTGATCCACTATATGGTCCACCAGACCTTCTATCATACTCCCTTGGTCCACTACTACGTTGTGGTGCCGGTTGTCCATACTGCACCCTGTCTGCATACGTCCTTCTTTCTTCTCCTTGAGGGATGGCTGCCCATATCGGAATTGTTTCAGCCTCTGGTTCCGTGTGTTCATCAAGTTCATCCTCATCACGAGCCCAGTTCACCATATCTTTCCATCTTACCCTCAGACTTTCCTTTTCGCCTCCCATCCGTAATTTAAATCGTTTTGCTATTTTTTTTTTGGGCAGGCATCTTATAAATTGCTTTTTTAGTGTTTCCTTGTCTTTTTGTTCCTCGTTTGTTGCGGCCTCATAGGTTGTCTGCATTCCTAATGAAAATTCCGCGATTTTCTCTTTCCTCTTCATCTCCATTTTTGAAGGAGAATGGTCTAAAGTAAGTAAAAAAAATGTAAATTTAACCACATGAAACAAACCGTAAAAAAGAAAAAGTAAATATTTTATAATTTCTTTTATGATTTTTTAGATTAAAAGAAA
>JABUQX010010235.1:52500-67500 GCA_015478945.1 Trachelipus rathkii | reverse complement strand
ATACATTCCAGTGCCTAATGGTTCGCCTTTCTGTTTTGCGTTCATATCCACACTCATCCTCCAGACATCTTAGAGACACCATCTTTTATCCACATATCATATACACATACTTATATCCACACCCCTCTTATAGACAACATCTTACAGACATCCCTATCCCTTATATCCCTATGTGTGGGGAAAAAATTGCCGAGATCGTATGTCCTGTGTCGTAGAAGGCGACTAAGGGATGGTGGTAGTTGGGTTGGCTGGCCACTACCACTTATCTTTTCTGAATGCTAACATATTCAGAGAAGGTCGTGATCGCCGTCATCGGCGTCCTATCTGGCGAAAATGTATGAATCGTATGATACATGGAATGTAAGAGGAATAAATGTTGAGGAGAGAGTGATGGATGTATTTATGGAAAGGGCAAATTTGATTTGCTAGTTGACCGGAAACAAAGATGGAAGGAAACGGTGAAAATGAGTGGTGTGGTGAATGTTTGTGTTGGTGTGGAAAGGAATGAGAGTGGGATAGAAAGATTTGCAATTTTGATGAGTGATAGAGAGCTATGGTAGATTTTGTGTGTGTGAGTGCTAGAATTCTAAAGGTTAAATTTAAGTTTGAATAAGTAAAAGTATGTGTGGTTGCGACATATGGTCCATCTGAGAGTAATTTTGAAGAGTGCAATTTTCTGGGATAATCTGAATGATGTTTTGGATGGGGTGAGTAGGGGATTTAGTTCATTTGCCACATCTGCCCACCTAAGGATTTTTTTTACAGTTGTCACCACCACTCACAGTCAGAGCCCTATTCAAGGAGGGGGTGTAGTAAGCTCAAAAGTTCACCCTCTAGCTCAAATTACGCAGATGAGCACAGACGCAGGCTTTAAAGTGAGAAGATTAAATTCAGCAGGACATACAGAAGATGAAAAGAATTCCACAGAACAGAGGTGGAGGAGGAAGCACCACAGCTGAACTAGCCTGGAGTGCCAACAATATCAACACAACATCAAAGATACAGCACTTTGTGCTACGATGGCGTCGTAAAGGTGGTGGTACGCAAATAATAAGTTCCCTCGAGCACTTGCCGCTGGGGTGCCTATAGAATAGAGATAAAGCACCAAAAGAACAGTTTATAAGCCTTTTGGCCTTTGACTCGACCCTATCCAAAAGCCGGGTGAAGCCAGAGCTCCCCCCCCCCAAGATATGAGAACAGTACTCCATACAAGGGCGGATGAGACCCTTGTATAGCTGGAGCAACTGAGAAGAGAAAAAGTCTCGCAGTCTAAACAGAACTCCCAGTTTCTTTGAGGCCGCCCTAGCAACCGTTGTGACATGAGGTTTCCAAGACATTTTTTTGTTTATGTTAAGGCCAAGGATGTTTATATTGTCAACAGGAGAGACGAGAGAACCGTCGAAAGAGATACTAGATTTTCAGAAGTTGGGTTTTTAAAGAATTGAATTTCACAAGGTTGAGACGACCCCATCCGGAAATTCTATCCAGATCAGCGAGAATAGAATCAGATAAGAGGCAATTCTAGAAGTAAAAGAGGAAGCAGAACTGAAATGAGTTGAAGAATGAAGGGTTGAGTCATCGGTATATGAGTGGATAGAGTTAGATGTGCAGGTGAGAAGATCATTAATGAAAAGTAGGAATAAAGTAGGAGATAAGACAGAACCCTGAGGAACACCACTATTGACAGAAAAAGAAGAAGAAGTCGCCCCATCAACAACAGCCGATATTTAGAGATTTGAACTAAAGCTAGACATAATTAAGCAAAGAGAAAGAGGAAACCCAAAGAAAGGGAGCTTGGAGAGCAGTGACGCGTGCCATACTCGGTCAAATGCTTTGGATATGTCAAGCGCCACCACGCAAGTCTCCCCGTAGTTCCTAATGGCGGAAAACCATAAATACGTTAAAAAGGAAAGTATATCGCCAGAAGAACCTCGAGCGCCGAAAGCCGTACTGGTGAAGGAAAGAAGGGAATGAGTTTCCAGAAAATCTAAGAAGTGAAAGTTGAGAAGGGTTTCAAAGATCTTAGATAGAATACAAGGAGAGCTATGAAGGATAGCTGAGGATCAGAGCGGCTTCCTTTTTTTCTGAATAGGTTGGACATGTGCGAGCTTCCAACACTGAGGGAAAGTGCTAGTATTGAGACATAGAGAGTATAGTTGAACGAGGGACGGGATAGCACGGAAGCACAATCCCTCAAAACTTGGGGAGGAATGCCATCTGCCACCTGTCTTCCTATCCTTCATAGATTTCAGGGGCCTATGCACCCGATCAAATGTAATCACAGGTAAAGACATAGGACACCTGAGAGGAGAAGGAGGAGGAAGAGATATGCCAGAATCGTCTAGGGTTGAGTTAGTGGAAAATAGGAGGCCGAAGAGATTGGCCTTTTCAGTTGGAGAATTAACAACAGAACCATAAGAGGAAAGGGAGATTTACAGAAGTTGCTAGAGATGTTTTTGGCAAGAGGCCAGAAAGATTTGTCAGTAGGAGAACCAAGGAAGTTAACGCACTTTCGTTTGATGAAAGCCCGCTTTGCTCGTCGAAGAGTATCCCTGCAACGATTTCTAGCTGAATGAAAATTGGCGAGAGTGATTGGAAAACGAGAATTTTTCCACCCCCGATACGCAATGTCTCTAGCCTGAATGGCCAGATAACAAGCACGATTGAACCATGGTTTATGAGGAGAGAAAGATTTAGTTGAAGAAGGAATGAACTTGCTAGTCCCATCAACGATTACAGCTTCCTCCTTATCTTTTAAATATTTATACATCCATCATTATTCCTAACTGAGGTAGCTAATTTGCTATCATCTGCAAACTTGGAAACCTTACATTTAAGTCCTTGGTCTAAATATTTTATACATATATGAAGAACAGCAACTTGACCTAAGAAATCGTTACGGACACAAACATGTCTCCTCATTTCTATTAATAAATACTTTTCATATTCATTAATTATTATTATTATTATTATTATTATTATTATTATTATTATTATTATTATTATTATTATTATTATTATTATTATTATTATTATTATTATTATTATTATTATTATTATTATTATTATTATTATTATTATTATTATTATTATTATAAATATTATTATTATTATTATTATTATTATTATTATTATTATTATTATTATTATTATTATTATTATTATTATTATTATTATTATTATTATTATTATTATTAAGAGACTTAAGGAATCAAAAATTTTATCTTATTATTATTATTATTATTATTATTATTATTATTATTATTATTATTATTATTAAGAGACTTAAGGAATCAAATTTTGATCGCTTAAATAATTTCGAGGGTTGAACCCCGACCCCTGTCTACAGCTTTATAGTATATATATATATATATATATATATATATATATATATATATATATATATATATATATATATATATATATATATATATATATATATATATATATATATATATATATATATATATATATATATATATATATATAGAGAGAGAGAGAGAGAGATATAGAGAGAGAGAGAGAGAGAGAAAAAACAGAGAGAATAAAATTTTTTAAATATATTTTTTCAAATGATCATCGTCATCGTCATCGTCATCGTCATCGGCAAAATTTGCTCTAATCGTCATCGACATCGTCATCGGCAAAAAATTCATAATCGTCCCATCACTAATATATATATATATATATATATATATATATATATATATATATATATATATATATATATATATATATATATATATATATATATATGCTGACTTTTTAATATTTTTTGGGTTCACTAAAGGCAAGTAGGCGTTGCCTACTCTGCCTACCCCCAAAAGCCGCCACTGATATATATATATATATATATATATATATATATATATATATATATATATATATATATATATATATATATATATATATATATATATATATATATATATATATATATATATAAATATATATATATATATATAGATATATATATATATTTATATATATATATATATATATATATATATATATATATATATATATATATATATATATATATATATATATATATATATATATATATATATATATATATATATATATATATACGTGTGTGTGTACGCTGAATTTGACTTAGGGGCTGGCAATTATTTGATCAGCAGTTTTGCAGTGGTCTTTGACAACTATCAAAATTCTTTGGACATGATCAGAGCACTGCATAAGGTCAATATTTTTTGTTTGAATAATGTTAGCCACTGGTTCAACTAAAGCAAAATATTTGGCTATTACGGAAGAGGTAATAATGAAATTATGTCTTGTTGCCGAAACAGCATAATGGAAAAGCTGTTTTTCTTGTTTGATTGTTGCCTTCCTTTGACAATTTTTCTAACCCTTCAACGATTTTTATTATATTTGTATGGAAATAGCAATGTTATGATATTTTTGAGTCCAACGGGTTTCACAAAGTTTAATAAGTAAGTTGGCAATGTATTTTCTTCTTCGGGTGGAGTCTCTGAAAAAGTTTATTTTATTGTGTATTTCGAATTTCCGGAAGAGTGTTTAGGTCATTAATGACCAAATTAAGTGCAAATATAATCTTTTTTTCATATTTTTTTGAAATCCATGTAGTTCTTTTCCTATGCTGCGTAGCCGTCGTACCCCTGACCAACGTATAGACTCGGATCCAAACCTTTTCTACAAACAACTCAATCATTGTTTTGGCAATGGTTTTTACCATCCATTCCTTCAAGAACTTCAAACCCCAGAAATTCTTCTCGAACAGTCATTTTTTTCCAAGATCGAAAAACCTTAATACTATATAGATAAATAATTGTTCATTGCCTAACAAATCCGCAGTTTCATTGGCCAATATGTAGACACCAAATTTTTTTTGCATCCGCGACAATCATGCTTTTTTATTGTAATTCCATGCAGATTGATAGTTCATTTTGAATCATCGGAGACGTCCAGACGGCATTCTTCTGTCCATGAGTATGTACTTACAGTTCCACATTACCACTTTCTATTCGAAGTTTAATCAGGTCTTCAAAATTTCCCTCATGCAGGCCTTTATCTCTTGAAAGTAAATCATGATCGAGTTCCGCAGAAAATTATGGTCTTCAAAATTGCTGAATACTTTCGCTTTATGCAATGTTTTTTATGTGCTTCTGCAGCTGAATATCAACGGGTACGCCTTCCGTGATTGATTTAGCAGCTTTGGCAACCTCCAAATGCTATCGACAGTACTTATGGAACGTCCGGACCACTGCCACCCTTTTCGATATGAAGGAATGAGCAGAAACTGAATATGTTATGGCGTGGAGGCATGAAACGTAATTTCAGTCTGTGATGCTGACAGTGCGCTTTGCGACTGGCGCAGGCGGCTGAGCGATACCTCGCCGCAGCACGATTACGTCAGCGCGCGGAGCGTGCGCGTTGGTCGCCATGACATGTTCATTGGTTACATACGCCATTGCTGCCGAAGCTAGCGATCCCCGAAGGGGGATCACTGGAAACTCCTTTCTGAGTGCTCTTCATCACGATCGCTGGTACGTTTGAATGAGCCGCATCGATTTATCGTGCTGTAGCGTTTCAGTTCTCGACTTCATCCTCTGAGTTTTATTATTATTATTATTGTTATTATTATTATTTTTTTGCCATTGTTATTTATTACATTATTGTTGTTTCTTAAGATTATTTCTGCTTTCCGCAATCCGGCCCTGGAGTCTAATATATACTTATGCATGCTAGGGCTAATGCATCTGGCCAAAATTTGAGGGGCGTTAGAGGAGACCTCGTCGCAGATCGAGGTTCCGTGGTCTCTCCTTCAGATCGAAGTGCCGTATTGAAATTTGGTGCAGACGTAGTTGTTTTGAAAGCAGCGAAGCCCAGAGCGTGCTGAGGCCACGTGTTCTGGGTTACAAACAGCCGAGCATCAACACGTTGGTGTCTTTAGGTTATGTTGTTGACTGTAGATTTTCGAAAATGGCTTCTGCTTCAGAACCATCAATAAAAAGGCCAATAAATAAATGCTGTGGCCCTTCTGCAACTGCTTTTACTTAAAGCAGTAAACACAAACTGACCACTAACATCCACCTGTGATCTATTAACTATTGATTACTAGTCATACTTTTACTAGTTCTCATGTTTACATACTTAAAGCAGTAATCACAAACAAACCACTCATCCACCTCCTTCTTCCTGAGATCATTCGTGATCCATTGACTATAAGGTCACTTACTAAAATTTTCATGTTTGCCATGTTTCCCAAATCAGTAAACACTAAATAAACCACCAGTCTGGGCCTTCTTCTTCCTTGACATCTGACACACTATTGATAAGCGTCACAGGCCTGTAACGTTTACATACTTGCGGTAACACACAAATCATTCAAATCACCGTCGCCCGCCTTGCCATCCTTATCGCTGATCTATTGATCTATTGATTCAGTCACATTTAATATTTGATAAACATATAAAATCGTTCTTATACAAAGATCAACATCATATGTCACGTAACAGTTTTCAATATTAATAAAGATTTAGTAACACTAAACAATAATGAGACAGATTAAATCTCCAGCGGAGATTCTTGATATTAACCAGCATAAGAACGACGATTTTACAATGGTAAAGTACTACGAGGCATTAAAACGTAATTTCGGCTTTCACACTTTTCTTAACATAGTCGCCAAAGAAAGAGTTTTGTTATTAAGACCACGCAACAGTGGGCTCTATCACAACATTGCTTACCATCATACTTTTAATCAACGATCATACTTCAATATACAAGCCTTCCACACAATACAACATGGTGATGAACTAAGAAAATAATGTAATAAAGACAAATTTAACACAAATCTTCACAATATTAATAACTGCCAATACAACGTCTCCACACTTAACACTCCTAAAGTACTGCGCAAACGGGCCCCGCTCCCATTAAAGATACACGTTAATTTACCGACACAAAAATATCAATACAATAAAGCCATTTCAGCATCATCTGAACCATGACACCTCCACAGCCTAACACACGCAAACAGAATAAACAGTCAACGTTAACAAAGCCACTTTCACCAGTAGCGTCTGCCAGCAACATTAAAAACGTAACTTACACTTTCTAACATAACATTGCATTTCAGATAAAGACTGTAATATTTTTACAAAATTTAATATAACAGTGCGTACCATCATAATGAGCATCATGGGCTTGTGTTTTCATTAATGCTGGCTCACCGAATCCAAGAAAATAATATTAACAACAGTTAACATTTTAAGCAGAATAAACGCCAACACAACAGTTTCGTACCATCAACAGTAACTAACATACCAAAAACGTACCATTCACACTTGTCAAGCATGCCTCAACATAACACAGCCACCTTACATTCAACACGGTGCAATACTTCTAACAAAATTTAGCATATCCTGAGTCTTAACCAGCATGGTCACCTAATGCACAAACAAAATAAAGCCTTTATTTTCGTGTTAAATATGAACATAACATATAATCACAAAAGCTACAGGTTAAACAAGCCAGACCCAACATCTAAACAACAAAGCGCATAAAGCGATTAGTAAAACAAGTTTTCAGATGTATAACATATAATTTCCAATAAAAGAACATTAAATGTTTTTATTTTTAATGATTAACCATTTGCTCAGGACATAGATTCTGCAGGGCTTCTGGCAAACATATGTTTCTCCATAGATTCAACACCATCCGAAAGTGACGTAAAGATAACAACCAGCGGCAATAAATCATTTTTTCAGCATACAACAGCATTACTGTCACGCCGTAGCAGCAGCAACGCATCCTGGTATTATAGCATTTCTAGCTACCGTAGTTATACTGAAACACATGCTCGGTAAAACAGGTCGTAGATTACACCATGGTTGGCGATCTGCTTCCGAAAAAGCGTCAACATCTTAGCATTTTTGTCGTTTTTCATCGCCGTTATATTTTCAGAGCGATCGAACAGCGAAATTACACGCATGAATGCGATATCAGCGTTTCCATATTGCGCATATCGGTCATTTCTTTTACCATTTTCATCACGTAGTGAGTGCGAACATCTATTTCCTATTATAGCCTTCAGTGCCAGTTACCTCGATTTCAGTGGCGCGATCTGCAGCACATTACCACTTACCTCAAAGCCAACGCCGTCGATGCACCCTCAACAGCCCATGATTAGCGTTCAGCCAGCTGCACTTTCACAAATGCAATACGCTTCATTCGCTTCACGAAAATGTGGCTGACAATATCGTTGGGCAGAGCGTCCCGGTAAAGAGTGACGCCTGAGCAGAACGAGAGGTCATGTCATGCCAGCGCGAAAAATGGTCTACCGACGAAATTGGCAACAGACCAGTGGTCGAGACTCTATCCAATCGCAGAGTAAATAAGCACGCAATGCACGAACGAATATCGCTCGCGCGCATATATCGTTGACGTCAACAACAATATCGGCAGCCAAAATGTTCTTATATACAACTGGGCGAATATATGCTAACGTGGGTCATTGTTTCAATATTAATGCAACATACGCCAGAACCAAGAATATAATGCACAACAAATCAATCAATATCTACGTTGTGGCTAAACAACCAACACAACGCTTAACAGCAGTGGGGCACAGCATACAAACGGTTCATCTTCAATACTTTTCAGTATACCATATCATTACGCAGACAACACCGATTTTACGTAGCATTTATAATAACATAGCAATAAAATGAGTTTTTTATATACTGGGTCCATCGAATATATGTTGGAATATAACAGCGTTTTCATAATAGTTAACATAGCATCATATGGGACTAAGAAAATAATAGCAACGATTTTATCTACCACCGCATAATAAACTGTTAAGCATTAACACTGCCTCTTAACAATAGTGGCATACTACAAAACGGTTCTACTCATATTTCACGTGCAGCGTCTGTCATCACTAATTTACACAATATCGAATATTTAAC
The DNA here is from genome assembly GCA_015478945.1 of Trachelipus rathkii. Lineage (NCBI taxonomy): Eukaryota > Metazoa > Arthropoda > Malacostraca > Isopoda > Trachelipodidae > Trachelipus > Trachelipus rathkii. The sequence goes on along the minus strand of JABUQX010010235.1, from coordinate 58,540 downwards.
AAAGTTTAGCATGGAACTAATATACGACAAAGAATATAATGCTGATCGTACAGCTTGGTTATCATCTCTCGTAACATTTCAACAAATTATCATAACCTTCGTTCAAATATCATAATTTCCGCGATTGGATCGCAACAGCAACAAAGTTTTTTAACCAAACATAACAAAATTTAAAATTTATCCTAACATAACATTAAAAATAGGTTCTTTGAAATATCACAGTAAAGCGTAATAATTTACTGATGCAAGTTGTGCAAATTTCCGTAAACAATAAATCACATCCATCTCGCAGTCGCTCGTCTCACCCGTGATCTATTGAACCATTGACTAGTCATATTGCAATATTTTGGGATGAACATAAAATGTTTATAGTATAACCTACGAATACAGCTTAATCAAAGAAGATCAATAAAGCTAACAGTCATAACAGCGACCAGACATATCGCGTAAACCCAACATACCGCGTATAATCAGCTAACTTCCCGAAAAATTTCTGGTCGTCAGTATCGAACGCGCTACACCGATATGTTCACTTTCGAGTATTACAGCAACAGGTGCCGGCATCGCCCCCAACAAAGTGACCAATTCGTCAGCGATGCCACCATCTGAACCAGCGAATTGACACTGTCTTCACCAGCAGTTCACTCGCCTCGAGGCAACACATTTGACCCATCAAACGTAAGACACAACAAAAGCCCAGGCAAACTCAACAGCATCTCAACAAAAACTTAATTCCAGGCCTCACGCTTTCTAACACGCGTTAACACAGTAATATTCATAAAACCATTTCTCTACCAAACACACAACATGTCATAGTAATATTTAATCATAATGCAGTTTAACTTCATGAATAAACGCCATTAATCAAAGAGCAGCAACACCAGCAAACCCAGCATGCCTCGAGTGGGTGCATCTCAGCATGGACACTCGAGTGGGCGGCGCTTTCACCTCCGAAGAGGCTCAGCCCTCGGGCTGAGGCCCTAAGCCCGCTTACACCCTTCGGGGTGATCCCCCTCCGTACACTTTCAAGTGGCACATGAGTTTTCTCTCGGAAGGTAATGTGCTGCTTTAGATACTCTTGGTTAATGAAAACTGTTTATTCGTAAGTTAAGTACGTTATGTTAAATATTATTATGACAAGGGAAAGAACACTGATTTGTTAGAGAAAATGGTGAGTTTTTGTAAGATATTACTGTGTTAACTGACGATGATGTGTTAGAAACGAGCCTAGGCTAAGTTTTTGTTGAGTAATGTTAGGTTTGCCCTAGACTTTTGTTAATGTCTACGTTTATTCATAGGTCAAATGATGTTATACTCGAAACGAGTGACACTTTGATGAAGATAGTGTCAATTCATAGTTCAAGATGGTGGCATCTTTGATAGATTGGTCACTTTGTTAAGGGATTTTGTTAGATAATACGGCTTTACCTGTTGCTAATATGCTCGAAAAGTGGGAACATATCGAGTATTGTATGACCTGTTAGCTACTTTACCTTGATCAGTAGGGAATTTTCAGGATGTTAGCTGATTATTCATACGCGAGGTATGTTAGGTTTGCATTTGTACATTATATTCTTAGTTGCGGTTATGATATGTTAGCTTTATTGATGCTAAAGCCTTGTTGGTTAAGCATATATTCGTAAAGGTATATATAATGAACTTATTTTTATGTTATGTTTGTCCAAAATGATACTTGAAATATGACTTGAATCAATAGTTCAATAGATCACAGGTGGGTGGGACGGGTAGGGGACTGCAGGGATGGGTGGTTTGATTTACTGATTTACTGATTTACTGCTTTAAAATCAGTAAACTATTACGCTTTACTGTGATATTTTACTCAAAGAACTTATTTTTATGTTATGTTAGGATAAAATTTTGTTATTTTTTGTTATGTTTGGTTAAAACTTTGTTATGTTTGCAATTATTCGCTGGGGATTATGATATTTAGACGAGGTTATGATGAATTTTTTTTTGTTAAATGTTACGAAGTTGATGTAAAACATTTGTTACGTCAGCATTATATTCTTTGTCAGTATGATGATTAGACAGGTTTATGCTAAACTTTTGTTAAATATTACGATGTTAATGTAAAATTAACATTGATATGTTAGAGATATGCTTGAAAAAGTGTGAATAGGTTACGTTTTGGACGAAGTGTTATGTACTTTACTGTTGTTAAGGGCGGAAGTTTGTTAATGCTAACAGTTTATTCATGCTTAAGTTGTGATAGATTCGTCGTTGTACATTATTTTCTTAGTCCATATGATGCTATGTTAGCTTTATTAATATGAAAACCTTGTTATGTTAACATATATTTGTTAGTATGCAAAGAACCTATTTTGTGCGTTATGTTACCCCGAAAGATTTTCTAAATGCTACGTAAATCAGTTGTTGATGTAAAATTAACAATGATATGTTAGAGATATGCCTGAAAAAGTGTGAATAGGTTACGTTTTGTATGCTGTGCTAGGTACTTTACTGCTGTTAAGTATGGAACTTTGTTAATGTTAGTTGTTTATTCTAGCGTAAGGTGTGTTAGATTTTGTTATTGTACATTATATTCTTAGTTCTGGTAATGCTATGTTAGCTTTATTAATGTGAAAACAATGTTACGTTAGCATATATTCGTTGGTTAGTATATAAAGAACTTATTTTTGTACTATGTTATTGTTGTTGTTGTTGTTGTTGTCTAACGAGAATATATACCCCTTTTGAACTGATATGGTTCGTTCGTGCGTTGTATTCTTGTTTACTTTCTTCTGATTGGTTGAAAGAAAGAATCTCAATACCTTTTATATCTGTTTATACATCCGAATTTTCGTCAGTAAGACATTTTTCGCTAGTGTTGGTATGATGACCTCTCGTTCTGCTCCTACGGATGTTACGAGGATCTTCGTAATACCCAACGATGTGTCAATTACATTTTTTCGTAAAACGAATGGAAAGCAATATATTACTTGTATTCCAATTGGGGGTGCAAGTAATAGACCTTTAATCATGTTTGTTGAAGAATTCCTCAAGATTATCGACAGCGTTGAAGCTTGGGTAAAGAATGAGTATGTGTCATCTGAGACATCGTCTCCTGCTGAAATCAAAGGTGACAGTGTGAGAGGTTATAATAGAATAGATGTTGCTTTCACTGCATCTGATAATGTTAAAAGTATTGATGTACGCAACTATTGGAAGCCCAATGATGCTGTCACATTCATGCGTACGTGTATAGGTTTCACTGTTCAGTCATCTGAAAATATAACAGCTTTGTTTGATATGAAAAACGACTTAAAGTCTCATCTTAAAGATGTTGACATACTCGAGGACTTAATTCATATAGCTCATGGTGTAATCTACGATATTTACACCGAAACATGTGGTTTCCCTTATAATGCAGTATACAGAAATGCCTTAATAACTATCAGCCAGGATACGTTTACTTCTCTCTGGCGTGAGCGAGTGAGTGCTGTTGAACCGAAATATGCAGAAAAATGGTTTAGTGCCGCAGGTTGTATTTATGCTTACATCCTTTCGGATGGTGTTGAATCTCTGGAGAAACATATAGAACTTGCTCAAATTTTTCACAGAATCCTATGTCCCCCTGATTAGATGGATTAATATATTTAAAATAAAAACTTATATGTTTGAATGTATTTATTTATTTAATGTTCTTTTTATTGGAAATTATATGTTATACATCTGAAAACTTGTTTTACTGTCCCTTTATGTACGCTTTGTTGTTTAAGATGTTGGGTCTGGCTGTTTATTCCTGTAGCCGTTTTGTGTGTTAAGTATGTTATGTTCATAGTTTAGCTTTACAGAGAATAAAAACTTTATTTTGTTTGTCTTTATCCATTAGGTATTATGCTGGTTAAGTTAGGTTATGCTAAATTTTTTGTTAAATATTACCATGTTAATGTAAAATTAACATTGTTATGTTAGAGACATGCTTGACAAAGTGTGAATAAGTTACGTTTTTTGGATGTTATGTTAGTTACTTTACTGTTGTTAAGTACGAAACTTTGTTAATGTTAACAGTTTATTCCTGCTTAAGGTGTGTTAGCTTTGTTGTTGTACATTATTTTCTTAGTTCAGTTGATGCTATGTTAGCTTTATTAATGTGAAAACCTTATTATGTTAGAGTATACTCATTGGTCTGTATGATAATTACACACTGTTATGGTAAATTTTTGTCAAATATTACAGTCTTAATGTAAAATTAACATTGTTATGTTAGAAAAGTGTGAATAAGTTACGTTTTTGAATGTTATGTTAGTTACTTTACTGTTGTTAAGGGTGAAACTTTGTTAACGTTGACTGTTTATTCCTGTTTAAGATATGTTAGGTTTGTCGTTGTGGGGCTATATTCATAGTTCAGATGATGCTAAGTGTTTATTAATGTGATGTTACTGTGTCAGTGTAAAGTTAACGATAATATGTTAGAGATATGCTTGAAAAAAGTAAGAATAGGTTACGTTTTGCGTGCAGTGTTAGTTACTTTAGAGGTGTTAAGTGTGGAACTTTGTTAATGTTAACAGTTTATTCATGTGTAAGTTGTGTTAGGTTTGTCTTTGTACATTATTTTCTTAGTTCATGTTACATCATGTTAGCTTTATTGATGTGGAAACCTTATTATGTTAGAGTATATTCGTTGATTAGTAAGGATAGTTAGGTAAGGTTGTGATAAATTTTTGTTAAATATTACAGTCTTAATGTAAAATAACAGCGATATGTTAGAAAAGTGTAAGTAGGTTACGTTTTTGTATGCTATATTAGTTACTTTACTGTTGTTAAGTGTGGAACTTTGTTAACGTTTACAGTTTATTCATGTTTAAGATGTGTCAGGTTTGTCATTGTGTATTATATTCTTAGTTTAGATGATGCTAAGTAATCTTTATTAATGTGAAAACTTTGTTACGTTGACATATATTGATTGATCTTTGTATAAAGAACTTGATTTTATGTTATGTTTATCCAAAATGATACTCAAAATGTGACTTGAATCAATAGATCAATAGATCAATAGATCAAGGATGGCCAGGAAGGTGGATGGATGGTGGTTGGATAGTGGTTTGATTTAGTGATTTACTGCTTTAGGGTATGTAAAACGTTGCAAATTTTATAAAAATTTGACCCTAATCAATAGATCAATAGATCCTGGAAGGGTAGGAGGGAGGTTTGATAGTGGTTTGATTTAGTGATTTAGATTTAAGGTATGTAAAACATGAAAATTTTAGTAAAAATTTGACCTTAATCAATAGATCAATAGATCACAGATGGTCAGGAGGGAGGTTGGATAGTGGTTTGATTTAGTGATTTACTGCTTTAGGGTATGTAAAACATGAAAATTTTAGTAAAAATTTGACCTTAATCAATAGATCAATAGATCACAGATGGTCAGGAGGGATGTTGGATAGTGGTTTGATTTAGTGATTTACTGCTTTAGGGTATGTAAAAACGTAAATTTGTAAGTTATAAACAAAAAAGAATAAGAAATTTTATTTATTTATTTATTTATTTATTTTTTATTGATGGTTCTGAAACCATTATTTTCGAAATCTACAGATCCAATAACATATATAAAGACATCAACATTGTTGTTATACGACTGTTTATTAACCCGGCACTGCAGTGGCTCCAGCAACTGGTGCCGGAGCCAACTCCTCAATTCACATACCAAGTATTTCTAGAAATTCAACTCTGAATCCTCTCACCAATTTGTTTGGTCATTGATAATTTAAAGAAGATAATCTCTCAAAGATCTTCTGATGATTAACTCATGCCTGATATTATGTTACCTCCCATCTGCACACCTCCTGGTTCTAACGAAGATAAATCATCCATAATATATTAAACTCAACTGATGGTATAGATATATAAATAATAACAAAAATAATATAATACACAAGAATAAGAATAGTGTTATATATACATTAATAATAGAAGACAATAATAATACAATATTAACACAAAACCAGATGAGTTTAAATGATGCTGCTAAAAGTGGTGTAAAAAAAGGCAAAGAAATATAAGATGAAGACACACC
>JABUQX010010235.1:40000-47500 GCA_015478945.1 Trachelipus rathkii | reverse complement strand
GGACAGTCTCGATAGGCCCATGTGGCTTTTTAGAGTTTTTACTGTCTCTATATTCTTAATGTCTTAATGTCTTAATAATTCGACATATTTTTTAGTATTAATTATATAGTTTGCTATTGTTTACTTTAAATACCCTTAAAATCAAATTTTCTTTTATTTAATAAAGAAAATATATTTAAAAGAGTAACTAATTAATCAAAAATTATTTTTCATTAAAGAAAAATATTTCCTGTTTAATAAAATCAGTATATATATATATATATATATATATATATATATATATATATATATATATATATATATATATATATATATATATATATATATATATATATATATATATATATATATATATATATATTCCAGAAGTTGGAGAGTTCTTTAGAAATATATCACTAATTCCAACCTTTTTTCACAATCTCCTCAGAGATGCTCTGTATTAGATGAAATTATTGGGAGACGGTTTCTAAAAACTGTTAAAACAAAATGGAATTTTAACATCCGAACTGTAAACATGGTTTTTGAACATAGAGAGCCATTGTTAGAGTGCTTTGAAAAAATTCGAAATGAAAGCAAACAACGAGGAACACGAGATCAAGCAGGAGGTTTGCAAAGACTATTGACTGATCCTACTTTTGTATTTTGGCGCACTGTTTTTCGCCATATAATGCAACACGTAGATTGTTTCTATAATAAAATTCAATCAAGAAATCCAGACGTAATTCTCATAAAACAAGCTGTGAGTGAACTACAATTAGAATTAGGAAAGATTAGAAACAGTATGACCACCATAATGGACTACCATAATTGAAGGAACGTATGATGTTTGTGAGGTGAAGAGAAGAAGATCGTTAAATGCTTCCAATTACTACGAAATTAAAAAAGCTGCTGAGTATGAAGTGTATGACATAATAATATCTCAGTCTAAGGAGAGGTTTTCGTTTAGTGATCATCTAGTATCAGCTCAACTTTTCGAGCGTGAACACTTTAAATTTTATAGAACCTCATTTCCCACAGTTGCATTTAAAAAGACTAACTGTTTATTCATTTTTTAACATCTTGAGACTCAAATCTGAACTTGAAGTTATATATTCTAGAGAAGATTTTTATTCTCGGAAAGGAGCTCTTGATTCTTTTAACTACATTATGGAAAATGAAACAGATCAGACTTTTGAAGAAACATTAAAGTTGCTAAAAATTTTAATAACTACTCCAATGTCATCTGTTGAAGCTGAAAGATGCTTTTCTAGATTAAAAGAATTAAAACCGTTATTCGGAATACAATGGGGCAAGATAGACTGAATGCCCTCGTTGCGCTTGCAACTGAAAGAGATATTGTCCACAATTGTTTTTGACAATCTTGTGATTGACTTATATGCAAGTCAAAAAACGACAAGAATGGACTTCAGCTACAAATTTCAAAAATTTACAATTTAATTATAAAGTAAGCAATTTATTATTTTTATATTTTATTTTAAATCATTCGGAGCAGGTAACTTTTTTTATGTAATTGTGCTACCGTACGAAGTAGAATAATGCCAGAGGTGGCTAACCTTTCGTAAAAAATGCGATATATATATATATATATATATATATATATATATATATATATATATATATATATATATATATATATATATATATATATATATATATATATATATATATATATATATATATATATATATATATATATATATATATTTTTTAATAAAAAGATATATATATATATATATATATATATATATATATATATATATATATATATATATATATATATATATATATATATAATATATATATATATATATATATATATATATATATATATATATATATATATATATATATATATATATATATCAGAGGCGGGCACCCCACTCATTTAGAAACGCCAGCGCACCTCCGCACCTCGAGAAAACGTAGTCCGCTAGCGCTCCTCCGCACTTATTCAGACCATCAAACCTCCACTATCGCAAGTCCGCACATCCGCACGTTCGCACGTCCGCACGTCTTCCCCACTACGCACAACGAAAGATTTGTAATATTACATAATTAAATATTATATATTCTTACAAAAAATTTATTTGTAATATTATATGAAAATTGAATGAATATTTACAAAATTTCAAGATTTTCCACTTCCTCCTCAATGTCAGTCTTCAAAGGAAAAGAGATCCATATTTCCTTTCAAAAAGATTAGGTACTCAAAATTAAAAGCAGTTAAGGGTGACCTCTTTGCCCTCAAAATATCCACAACTAATACTAAATATTCGCTCTACAGCCGTAGAACTAGGGAGAGGTGTATTATATTTTATGAACAAGTTCAACAAATTCTGCCTATGCTGAAAGGGAAAGAGATGTCCCTGGTGAGAGGAGTGCTGGTGTTAGTTCACTTCCAGCAGTCCATTGCTAATTTAAGGTCCTCACCTAAATCATTCTGCCTCCCTTCTGAAATTTTTTGACCACCCTGTCCACCCATAAGAAGGTCTATTTCGTCCAAGACTTTTTAGTAGAATCCATGAAAGCCTCGACTCCTGCAGAGTCGATGCTAATGCTACGTATCAGCTCGATAGCTATATATATATATAACATATTTTTATTTTTATATTTATACATATATATATATATATATATATATATATATATATATATATATATATATATATATATATATATATATATACAAAGAATAAGCCTGTGTAAACCTTAAATATATATATATATATATATAGATATATATATATATATATATATATATATATATATATATATATATATATATATATATATATATATATATATATATATATATATATATATATTTGGTTTTACTAATAGAATTGATTTAGATATTGCCTAGTTAGTAATAATATAATTAATTAAAGTTATAGATGAGGGTAATAGATATTCAGTCTATAAAATCAATTTAAATGTTATTTATTATATATGGTACCATTAAGGAGGTTATTTGGAAGTTTAATTATTAAAAAACAATAAGTCTTAGACTAAAAGTATAAATAATTATAAACTTAAAATAAAAATTATATTTTTATTATAACCAATAAGAATTCTTAATAAGTAAACTATATTTTCATTTTTTAAAAAGGTGCGGAATAAAAGAGCCGAGACTTTTTTGAACCGCACGTGCAAGTCCGCTAATTTCCTGACGACTCCGCACCTCCGCTAGTCCGCACCTATTCTGGTAGTCCGCTCGGAGCGGACTAGCGGACTAGCGGACTAAAGAGTGGAAGTCCCACCTTCTGATATATATATATATATATAGTATATATATATATATATATATATATATATATATATATATATATATATATATATGTATATGTATATATATATATATATATATATATATATATATATATATATAAATGTGAAATCGTAGGATCCCTCCATATTTTTTTTTCACAAACCGCCACTGATATATATATATATATATAGATGTATATATATATATGTGTTCTCTATATATATATATATATATATATATATATATATATATATATATATATATATATATATATATATATATATATATATATATATATATATATATATATATTGATTATATGGATTCTTTATATTTGTTTTCTGTTGTTTTCTTACTTTTTTTTATATACTGTATTGTTATTATATGATACTAACAGAATCAAAAAAAAATTTACATTTAAAAAAATAAGGTAATTATTTACAAAAATCTTACTTTTTTTAAGCATCGTACGTTTGGCAGTAACCGGGAGAAAGCAAAGCCTCAAAATAAACCTCAGCGTTCAACAAGCAATACCACAGTATAAATGTAATATTTTTACTATGGTAATACTGAAAAAGCTTTGCAGAACTATGAACTGAATTTCTTGAGTGTACCAAATAAAATAAAATATGATGTATTTAAATAATAAAACACAAAACAAAGCAAAATTTGTTTCTTTTTTTATTATAAGTTTTAAAATAATAAAATTGTTTTTTTTTATTTTTTTGTTTTTAAATTATCGAACTAAATGAGTATTGTGCAAGTTTATAACCAGTTGTTTTTCAACTACAATGGTCACATTCCAAGAATGCAAATGCAACCTCGCCCCACTCTTTGGGCGCCCATATATATATATATATATATATATATATATATATATATATATGGTTTTTTATATCTATATCTCTATATATATATATATATATATATATATATATATATATATATATATATATATATATATATATATATATATATATATATATATATATATATATATATACTTCTTATACCTTCTCTCCCCTAACCACCCTCTCCAGAGTGGTCACACCCCGCCGCCGCCACCGCCGCCAGCCTCCTCCACAGATCGCTTGGGGTTGTAATTTCCCAGGTTCTTCTGGGTTGATGGGTAGAAGGACAGTCTAAGAAGAAATGATACGCAGTTTCCGGGGCCTGATTTTTTGTGCAGATATTTGAGGTAGTTTGGTTGATGTTGAATCTATTTTTGTAGTGTTGCAAGTTTGGGTGGTGGCCGCATCTCAATTTGGCTAAAGATGACTGGATGGTTATAGGAAGGGAGTTAAATTAAGATGCTATTTCTGGTGGGTATTTTTTTTTTTTTTTTTTTTTTTTACGGTTATCACCACCGCTCACGGGCAAAGCCCTATTCAAGGAGGGGGTGTTCAAATCAACAAAAATTCAACTAACACAAACTACGCAGATGAGCACAGACGCGGGCTTTAAAGTGAGGGAGATTAAATGAGAGAAACATATAAAGATGGAAGAGGAATCAACAGAACAGGGTAGAGAAAGAGAGAGGGCAACTGTGAAGTGAACGAGTCTGGAAAGTTAAGATGTTTGTAACACAAAACTCTGCGTGGTTGATTACAGCACCCCTTAGAAAGGCTACGAGGGCGTCTTATGTTGGTGGCACGCGAGTGAAAAGTTCCCTGAGCACTTGCCGCTAAGGTGGTGACCGCGAGAAAAGAGATTAAGCTCCAACATCGCGCCGCAAAGATAGAGGGTCAAGTGAACTGGAAAGAACAGAACAGTTTATAACCCTTTTGACCTTCGACTCGACCCTATCAAAAGCCGAGTGAAACCAGAGCCCCCAGATGAGAGCAGTACTCCATACAAGGCGGATGTGGCCCTTGTATAACTGGAGTAACTGTGAAGAGGAAAAAAAGTCTCGCAGTCTAAACAGAACTCCCAGCTTCTTTGAGGCCGCCTTAGCAACCGTTGTGATGTGAGGTTTCCAAGACATTTTTTTGTTTATGTTAAGGCTAAGGATGTTTATATTGTCAACAGGAGAGACGAGAGAACCGTCGAAAGAGATAGGAAAGTTAGAAGGTGTCTTAGAGAGGGAGATTTGTAGAAGTTGAGTTTTAAAGAATTGAATTTCACAAGGTTCAGACGACCCCACCCGGAAATTCTATCCAGATCAGCGAGAATATAATCGGAAAGATTAAGACGAGAGGCAATTCTAGAAGTAAAAGAGGGAGCAGAATTGAAATGAGTTGAAGAACGAAGGGTCGAGTCATCGGCATATGAGTGAATAGAAGGTTAGAAGTGCAGGTGAGAAGATCATTAATGAAAAGTAGGAATAAAGTAGAGATAAGACAGAACCCTGAGGAACACCACTATTGACAGAAAAAGAAGAAGAAGTCGCCCCATCAACAACAGCTGATATTGAACGATTGGAAAGAAAGCTAGACATAAGTAAGCAAAGAGAAGGAGGAAACCCAAAGGAGGGGAGCTTGAAGAGCAGTGACGCATGCCATACTCGGTCAAATGCTTTGGATATGTCAAGCGCCACCACGCAAGTCTCCCCGTAGTTCCTAAGGGCGGAAAACCATAAATCAGTAAGATAAGAAAGTATATCGCCAGTAGACCTCGAGCGCCGAAAGCCGTACTGGCGATCGGAAAGAAGGGAATAGATCTCCACATCTAAGTAAAGAGAGTTGAGAAGGGTTTCAAGATCTTAGATAGAATACAAGTAAGAGCTATAGGCGATAGTTAGAAGGATCAGAGTTGTTTCCTTTTTTTCGGAATAGGTTGGACATGTGAGGGAAAGTGTTAGTATTGAGACATAGAGAATATAGTTGAACGAGGGGTGGGGATAGCACGGAAGCACACTCCCTTAAAAACTCGGGGAGGGAGTGCCATCCGCCACCCGCTTCCAATTGTCGTAGATTTCAGAGCCCATGCACCCGATCGAATGTAATCAAAGGCATAGACACCTGAGAGGAGAAGAAGGAGGAAGAGACCAGAATTGTCCAGGGTTGAGTTAGAGGAAAATAGAGGCGAAAGAGATTAGTCTTTTCACTTGGAGAATTAGCATCAGAACCATTAGAGCGAATAAGATGAGGAAAGACATCTGTGCAGTATTAGATGTTTTTGGAAAGAGGCCAGAAAGATTTGTCAGTAGGAGAACCATGAGGTTGAAAATTTTCTGCCATATGCTCCATTGCTGTCAAAGAGTATCCCTGCACCATTTCTAGCAGAACAAGAAAATTAGCAAGAGGATAGGAGAACGAGAATTTTTCCACTCCCTATACGCACTGTCTCTAGCCTGGATGGCCAGAGAACAAGCACGATCGAACCATGGATTATGAGGAGAGAAAGATTTAGTCGAAGAAGGAATAAACCTGCTCATCCCCATCAATTAATACATCTCCACCTTACCAGAAGTCGAAGCGCCCACCAGAGGGACAGCAGTCACCGAATGAGGTTAAAGAGAAGAGAACGCAGGCCCCCCAATCGGCCCGATCAAAGTGCCAGAAAAAACGCGTAGGGCAGGATGGAGCTGTTGGAGAGAAAGTATTAAAATTAAGAGATATAAGGTTGTGGTCAGATTTACCAATAGGAGCGAAGGTGGTGTATTTATAGAGAGAAGGACTAGTGGTGAAACATAGGTGTGTTCAAGAATTGGTTGGGATCGATCCGGAATGTGTGCGGGTTCTTTAATTAGTTGCTCCAGATTCACTTGTTATATTATTTGGTTGTCTATTTCTTAAATATTGATCTGTTAGGTGGGTGTGTTTTTGTTTAGAATATGAGGTGTTGCTTTGTGGGGGTTGAATATTATTTAGGATTTGTTTGTAAAGTATGTCTGGGGAAAAAGGATGTTGTTTTAGTCTGTGATTGGTGTGGTTAGAGGGTACAGTGGGACAGGTGTGCTGCGGTGACTGTGTTTTAGCATAAAATTGGGTGCATATCATTTCTAGGTGTTTGTCTATGGGTAGTATCTTTGTTTCATCGTGTAGGTGTTGTTAAAGTGTTGTTAGTGTACATCCTGTTATAATTCTGAGTGCTTTGTTTTGGGTTGTTTGGAATTTTTCATGTTTCCCTTGGTAATAACGGATGCCATATTAGTGAAGCTTAGTTCAGTGATGGGCAGATGGATTATTTGTATATGGTGATGAATATCTGTTTGTTATTTTTTAAGTCAGCGCTAGCTAGCTAGCTTAGGATGTTTAATTTAATGTTTGCTGATGTTGTTATGTTTTCTA
>JABUQX010010235.1:35000-37500 GCA_015478945.1 Trachelipus rathkii | reverse complement strand
TTTTAAATATCTAAATTATTTTAGCGATCAAAATTTTTGATTCCTTAAGTCTCAATAATAATAATAATAATAATAATAATAATAATAATAATAATAATAATAATAATAATATAATAATAAATAATAATAATAATAATAATAATAATAATAATAATAAATAATAATAATAATAATAATAATAATAATAATAATAATAATAATAATAATAATAATTGTTAATCAATGAAAATGAAAAGTATTTATTAATGGAAATAAGGAGACATGTTTGTGGTCCGTAACGATTTCTTAGGTCAAGTGGCTGTTCCTCATACATGTATAAAATATTTAGACCAGGGACTTAAATGTAAGGTTTCCAAGTTTGCAGATGATAGCAAATTGGCTACCTCAATAAGGAATAATGATGGATGTATAAAGATTTAAAAGATAAGGAGGGAGCTGTAATCGTTGATGGGATGAGCAGGTTCATTCCTTCTTCAGCTAAATTTTTCTTTCCTCATTCATTCCTACTAAATCTTTCTTTCCTCATAATCCATGGTTCGATCGTGCTTATTCTCTGGCCATTCAGGCTAGAGACACTGCCTATCGGGTGTGGAAAAATTCTCGTTCTCCTATCACTCTCGCTAATTTTCATTCAGCTAGAAATCGTTGCAGGGATACTCTTCGACGAGCAAAGCTGGCTTTCATCAAAGGAAAGTGCGCTAACCCCCTTGGTTCTCCTACTGACAAATCTTTCATCTCTAGCAACTTCTGTAAATCTGCCTTTCCTCTCTTATTCGATCTGATCATTGTGTTGCTAATTCTCCAACTGAAAAGGCTAATCTCTTCGGCCCCTCGCTCAACTATATTCTCTATGTCTCAATACTAGCACTTTCCCTCCCTCAGTGTTGGAAGCTCTCACATGTCCAACCTATTCCGAAAAAAGGAAGCCGCTCTGATCCTTCTAACTATCGCCCTGTAGCTCTCACTTGTATTCTATCTAAGATCTTTGAAACCCTTCTCAACTCACTTCTTAGATCATCTGGAAACTCACTCCGATCACCAGTACGGCTCTCGTTGCACGAAGTCTACTGGCGATATACATTCCTATCTAACCGATTTATGGGTTTTCGCTCTTAGGAACTACGGGGAGACTTGGGTGGTGGCGCTTGACATATCCAAAGCATTTGACCGAGTATGGCATGCGTCACTGCTCTCCAAGCTCTCCTCCTTTGGGTTTCCTCCTTCTCTTTGCTTACTTATATCTAGCTTTCTTTCAAATCGCTCAATATCGGCTGTTGTTGATGGGGCGACTTCTTCTTCTTTTCTGTCAATAGTGGTGTTCCTCAGGGTTCTGTCTTATCTCCTACTTTATTCCTACTTTTCATTAATGATCTTCTCACCTGCACTTCTAACTCTATCCACTCGTATTCCGATGACTCGACCCTTCATTCTTTAACTCATATCAATTCTACTCCCACTTTTACTTCTGGAATTGCCTCTCGTCTTAATCTTTCCGATTTTATTCTCGCTGATGGATTGAAATAACTTTGTGAAATTCAATTCTTTAAAAACCCAACTTTTACAAATCTCCTTCTCCAAAATACCTTCTAACTTTCCTGTCTCTTTCGACGGTTCTGTCATCTCTCCTGTTGACAATATAAACATCCTTGGCCTTAACATGAACAAAAAAATGTCTTGGAAACCTCACATCACAACGGTTGCTAGGGCGGCCTCAAGAACTGGAAGTTCTGTTTAGACTGAGACTTTCCTCCTTTTCTCAGTTGCTCCAGCTATACAAGGGTCTCATCCGCCCATATGGAGTACTGCTCTCATATCTGGGGGGGCTCTGGTTTCACCCGGCTTTTGGACAGGGTCGAGTCAAAGGCCAAAAGGCTTATAAACTGTTCTGTACTTTCCAGTTCACTTGACCCTCTATCTTTGCGAGGCGATGTTGGTGCTTTATCTCTATCCTATAGGTACCGCAGCGGCAAGTGCTCGAGGGAACTTATCACTCGCGTACCACCACCTTTACGACGCCTTCGTAGCACAATAGGTGCTGTATCTGCGCACGAGTATTGTGTTGACATTGGTTACTCCAGGCTAGTTTGCTGCGGTGCTTCCTTCTTTCCCACCACCTCTGTATTGTGGAATTCTCTTCCATCTTCTGTATTTCCTACTGAATTTAATCTCCTCACTTTAAAGCCTGCGTCTGTGCTCATATGCGCTAGAGGGTGAACTTTTGAGAGTACTACACCCCTCCTTGAATAGGGCTCTGCCCGTGAGTGGTGGTGACAACTGTAAAAAAAATCCTTGAATGGGCAGATATGTGGCAAATGAACTGAATCTCCTATTCCCCCATCCAAAACATCATTCAGATTATCCCAGAAAATCGTATTCTTTTCAACATTACCCTCAGATGGATCATATGTCGCAACCATACAAATTTTGACCTTTTCAAACTTAAATTTAACCTTTAGACTTCTAGTACTCACACACACAAAATCTACCATAGCTCTCTACC
>JABUQX010010235.1:30000-32500 GCA_015478945.1 Trachelipus rathkii | reverse complement strand
TTATATTTGCCGGTTTTTGTTCTTGTTTAAGAGATTTTCAGAGTCTTTGATTAGATTATGTCTTGATAAAAATCATACAGTGGCGTAAATAACGCCCCCGCAGGCCCCGCGGTGCGGGGGGGCGCAGGAGCCGAGAGGGCGCACGGCGGGTAAGAGGGATGAGCACTTTTTCGATGAAAACTCCATAAGGGAGCTCTCTCTCTCTCTCTCTCTCTCTCTCTCTCTCTCTCTCTCTCTCTCTCTCTCTCTCTCTCTCTCTCTCTCTCTCTCTCTCTCTCTCTCTCTCTCTCTCTCTCTCTCTCTCTCTCTCTCTCTCTCTCTCTCTCTCTCTCTCTCTCTCTCTCTCTCTCTCTCTCTCTCTCTCTCTCTCTCTCTCTCTCTCTCTCTCTCTCTCTCTCTCTCTCTCTCTCTCTCTCTCTCTCTCTCTCTCTCTTATATATATATATATATATATATATATAGTTGTAATATGTAATATGTATATATATAATAACATATTAATATAATAATAATATAATATATATGTATATATATGTATAATAATAATAATAATAATATATTATAATATAATAATAATAATAATAAGTAATAATAATAAATAATAACAATAATAATAATAATAATAATAATAATAATAATAATAATAATAATAATAATAATAATAATAATAATAATATAATATGTATATAATATGTAATAATAATATCTTCTATATAATATGTAATATGGAAATATATAATAATAATATATATAATAATATATATATAATAATGTATATATATAACTATAATAACTAATAATAATATATATGTAGCAACATAACAATAATATAATAATAGTAATAATAATAATAATAATAATAATACGATGATTTTACTAACCCGATATATTGATAGTAAATCTGGAAACTTTCTCAATATTATTGATTTGTTATCCAGGTATGACCCGCTTCTTAAAAGTCACCTGGAGAATGAGAAAAGCAGAACAAAATATATGAGTGCTCCTATTCAGAATGAACTCGTTAGTTTGGCTTCACAACATGTGCTCCGTGACATAATAAGTGAAACTCAAGATGCGCCCTTTTTTTCTCTTATTTTAGATACGACCCAAGATATTTCTAAAACTGACCAACTGTCAGTAGTAATAAGATATGTCTGCATCAATTACGATGAAAAGAAGCTTCAAATTAATGAGTCATTCCTGGGGTTTATCCCCATAACAAATCAAAAGGCCGAAGGTTTAGAAAGTGAAGTGTGTAAGTTTTTGGAAAGCAATAATTTTTCAATTAAAAAGTGCAGAGGGCAGGGCTATGATGGGGCTACTGTTATGAGTGGGAAGTACATTGGACTGCAGACCAAAATCAAGCGAAAGTCGCCTAATGCAGAGTATGTGCATTGTGCAAATCACAACCTTAACTTAGTCTTGAATGATTCTGTAAAGGAGATTACAGAAATGATTGTTTTTTATGATGTGATTAATGAGATATATGGGTATTTCAGTCAGAGTCTTCCAAGATGGCAATCACTGAAAGAAATTTCTTCAGAAACCTGCATGGTCAACAAAACTGTTAAAAGACTGTGCCCAACTAGATGGTCTTCGAGGTTCGATTGCTTGTTGGTAGTTAAAGTTAATTTCATTTATATTTTGAATTGTTTATCAAAAATCATCCTAACTTCAACAAAGAGCTCTGAAGTAGTTAAGGCGACACCATTAAGAAGACAAATGTCTACTTTTCACTTCATTTTAATGCTTGTGTTTCAAAGCAAAATTTTGGAAAGTATTAACATCACTTCTAAAACACTCCAAAAATCAGACATATCCCTGGATGAAGCTTCCACTCTTTTAGAAAGGTGTGTCACCAAACTAAACCAGTTGCGGGGAGAGTTTTACAAGCTAGTGGAAGAGGCCCAGGAAATTGCAAGAAGCTGGCAAAGTGAGACTTCATTGCCTACTAAACGCAAAAGCAAAGTGACAAGCTTCTTTGATGAGCTTTCTAAAGATGTTGACCTCATTGATCCTTTGCACAATTTCAGGGTGAGGGTTTTTTACAGAAACATTGATATACTAATAGGCCAAGTGAATCGGAGGTATCAGATATGAGGAAGGTGAAACAGATGTTTTGCTTTTTGAGCCCTACAGCCCTTACAGAACAAACAGATAAAGAGCTCATGGAGTCTGCTGACAAGTTTTACAAAAAATATGAAGCCGACGTGACAAGTTCTTTAGTTACGGAAATTGTCTGCTTCAGGAATGTTGTGGCAAGTGAAATAAAGAAAAGAAAAACGACAAAAATAATACAAGTGGCTGAATATTTGTTGATTGAAAATATGTTGTCTTGTAGTATTCCAGACGTGTGTACAGCTTTTATAATGTTTCTGACACTCCCAGTAACTTCATCATCTGCTGAGAGATCTTTTTCAAAATTAAAACTAATAAAAAGTTATTTGAGAAGTACCATGACGACCGTAAGGTTAAGTGAATTGCCTGTACTTAGCATAGA